>VXBJ01005699.1:393192-485854 GCA_013400055.1 Nycticryphes semicollaris
AAAAAAAAAAAAGAGACACATATTACTTATGCCTTCAAAATAAACCTTTTTGCACATATCGTGGACAGTATTTCTACAGTCAGGAGAAAGGAGTAACAATCGTCTCAAAGTATAGTTTCATATAAGAACATCTCTGCTACAACAGCTAATTTAAAAACTGCTGAAATATAGAGAAACCCTCAGTCACCATAACAGAATTGGGAACAGGATGTAACATCTTTTTACACCCCACCATTTCACTCCAGGTAGAGTTGCCTATGTCCAAACTTTTCTGGATTTGTCATTTTTTCTCTACTTTAAAATTTTCTCAGTGCAAGATTCAAACATTTATTACAACCATCTGGGACACCTGGGTGGAATTACTGCTCAGCAGCAGCATTGAGGCTGCTGTGCATCCAGAGATCCTAGAGATTTCAACCATGTTTGTGCCTGACAGCATATACACACGTATTCTGTCCAGACAGTCTCAAGAAGAAACATATCAATGCTAAATCCAGATATACAGAGAGTGCACCAAATGAAGCAATATGGAAGCCAAGAAAGGCTCCTGGCAGAAGACAACCCCCATTGGAACAACTTGCCAAGCGGCCAAAAATTTTTTTTAAGTAAAATTTTAAGAGGAGAAATAAAACAAACAACTACAGAATCTCAGCTAAATAACAATGCAGCTGATTCTGAGGCAGGAGAGAAAAAGTCCATTAGAGAGGTCAATTGGTTCTGCATACAGAAACCAAAGAGCAATAGTAGTAATTCAGTGTTTATCCCATCACTTACAAGATCTCATGCATAAGATGACCTATGTACATTCAGTCTTCCTTTAGCTTTCTTTACTTTATTCTTTAGCATACTTTATCAATCAAAAAATGTCAAACTCAGCAAATTAAAAAATCCACAGCATGTAGTCTGGCTACATGATGCTGAGTCAATACCAATGTAATTCAGTAGAGGCTATCTATGAGGAAGGTTTCACTTCATAAACACCTCAGCACACCAAGTGACACTCTGCATAAGAAGTAAATAATTAATTCAGTTATACATATAACATTTTTGCACATTATAAACTCTACAAGCTCCTACAAATAAGGAGTAACATATTTAATGTATCAGCCTTTCTTTTAGAATGGTAGGGATGCTTCTTAGCCTTTTTATTTTTTCCTATTTTTTTAACACCTATCATGACTTGCTTTTCAGGCATTACTTTATTTGCAAATTAGATGTTTGTCCAAGCTTTTACCTTGAACAAATATGAGGTCACAGATACTTTATCACTTTCCCAACCTTCAGTTTTCACAAGATAATTTGCATGACTTTCATCACCTCCTTTAACAGTTTGGAGTTCAAATACTGACTTCTTTTTATAAATAACTTTGCTTTATAACAACTAATATTTCATGAAAGCTTTCTTGCTTTTCAAATCTATATAGCTAAGCCTTTCTACAAGGTCTGAATTAATTTAATGTATTTGCTTTAATAAGTAAGTAGTTGTTAAGTACTTGTACTGTATTACTACTGTCATGTAGACACCATCTAGTGTCTGATAAACAGATGTAAAATTTCCAATAGAAGACCAGTATAATAAATTCTTTTTCAGTCACCGAATTACTGCACACCTTGAGATAGGAAGACGTGCCTCTTGGCATTTTGAGACAAAAAGAGAATTGCAGAACTTTCTTGTTTAACTAAAATTTAAACTGCTAGTCCTCATGACTTCTGAAACTGTGACAAATGGAAAGACAAACAAAACACATTTAAATGCATCCTGTAAGTTAAATGCATGCAAAAGTTTCCGGTTCAGACCTTCAGAAATCCCAGGTCCCAGAGATCAGGGGTGAAGGCTGGAGCAAGGAAGAGGCCTTGGTGAAGGAGGATCAGGGAATACTTAAGCAAACTGGACAAAGGTAAGTCCATGCGCCCTGATAGGATAGACCCATGAGGGATGAGCGACTTGGCAGATATCATTGCAAGGTCACTCCCAATGATGGCAACTGGGAGAAGTGGCTGGACTTTCCAACCTAAAAAATTCTATGATGCTATGAGAATCGCCCAAAGACTGGAGGAAAACAAATGTCACCCCCATCTTCAAGAAGGGCAGGAAAGAGGACCTAGGGAACAGGCCACCCTGCCTCACTTCAATCCCAGGGAAGGTGATGTAGTAGCTAATCCTCGAAACCATTTCCAGGCAGTTCAGAGATTTCTCATATTGTAAACTTTCTCTATGTGGAGGTTTTCTGGGGATAAATGTTACATGTTTCCTTGGACAGTGGAAGAACTCAAAGAAGTTATATGGTTAATCTTGCCATCTTGGTTTTTTCCATAGTTGGAGACAGGTTACTGGATCACACAAAGCTATGGTGTGTTCTAATGAAACTTTACCACAGAGACAGATAGGATCCTCATACAAAGCATCTTAATATTGGGGTATATCTTTAAACTAGATGACAAGGGTTGGTCTTTAACCCCTGGTCAGCACTCAAGTAGCCAGAAAATTACCTCCTCTCACTCCACCATACCATAACTGAACATTCTAATGATATTAAGATACCAAAAGCATTTTTCAAAGAAAGATACCAAAAGCATTTTTCAAAGAAAGATAAACAGAACTAGAACCACCCAAATGCAGTGACTGTTTCCTACAGTTCCTTCCTGAAGTTCTCAGCCATACATAGTTCTAGATGCCTACAAATATTTGTATACATGTATATAAAAATGTGCAGAACTTTATCTTTTCTTTTAATGTGGCCTCCTACCTCTGTCATTTTTTTCTCCAGTCATAACAACAAACTTTCATTTCCTATCAAAATACACATCGCCTCCAAAGTTACCTGTTGGATTGGGACCTACTCAAGTCCATTAAGGAATACAGGTTTGTGGATGTGAAGTTTAGGCATCATACAGGCACTGAATTCAAGTTTCTGGCTGTGAAGTTTAGGCATTATACAGGCAGCAAGGCACTTAGCCTGGGACAGTTCTGCATACAGATAAAATCAAACTCTAGCTGCCTACAAAATTACACAATCAAAGGTGGAGGCATCAGCAACCTGCACCGAAACAACCCCAGTCTTCAGAGCCTTGGCTTTGCATAAATCCTGATGTAGATATGCACATCCTTTGCTGGATCTACCTTTCAAATATCCCACCGAAGGAGTGAGGAATCCAGATGGTAATGAGGATCTTAGTGCTCAGACAGTGATCTGAATCCTGGGAATTATGTTTATCAGAAAGCAGGGCTCTGCTTTTCCTCAGCACTGTAATACAAGCCTACTGGTTTAAAATTCCACCTCTCATACAAGCATCAATAAATAAGACCAAGCTCTTGCCAAAACACACACACAGAGAACCACTTCCTACAGGACTGGCAAAGTCTATAAAATGCAGAGATATAAGTAAATCATCTTACTGCAGCCACAGGTCTGCACCCAGCAGAATAGTTCAATACAAAATCTTAAGTGATTTATGCACCATGAGCAAACCCCCTCTGCTTTGCAATAAACACAGGCTGGAGCACTCCTGTAAGCCCTGTAATGAGAAGTTCCAGTGGTATAAGGGAAAATCCCTACAAATGCACATGAAAAGTGCTGTCCAAGCATCAAACAAGCTGATATGTAATCCATTTAATGGATATATGACATGATACAAAAATTCATTCATAAATAAACTGAGGTCATGAGGGGTAATGAGGTCATACAGACACTGGAAAGGGGAAAGAATTACAATGATGGAGAACATATTCCTTTCTCAACAGCTAAGACTCTGCTCCAGGGTCCTACCTGCTTCTCCTTCCCTTCAGGAAACTATCCCCCGTAAAAACTGGCACAAAGTACATCAGGGCTGAGTGGATTATGGCATAGTACATCCCAGTGTATCTAGTGCTTTAATGATGACGAACTGTAAATTGAACGTACACCATGTTGAGACTGAATCTTTGTTGTAGAATTTCTTGGAACTGTAAAAAAAATATTGGGCTCGAAGTGTAAAAGGCTAATAGCAAGAATGATCAGATTATTGCCTCAGGCACATTCTCAGCAGAAGTTTGGAAAGAAGCTACATGGACTACAGCCAAAGTTACTGGTAGAGCTCATGGGCATTTTTGTACTTAATGCTATGTTTGTTCAATTACTGCACTTTCCCAGGCTTAAAGCTGTTTTCCCTTTTCCTAATAAAGAAATCCTTGCATATAGCCTCAGCATCTTTGTGAATGTTGAAGATATGCCTGCTAAAGACAGTCAGGGAAGAATTGCATAGTGTTCTCATATTTTTGTATGGGAACACAGTAATCTGGTTATTTGCCAAGAACTGTTTTTCACTATCATTACTCACCTGACATAAGGGACCTTCTCCAGGATCCCATGAACTAGTGTTGTCTCAGAAGAATGCTACAGTAATTCACAAGACTAAGGGGGAAAGCACAACACTCAAAACATACTGATCACTAATAACCAAAAGAAAAGTAAACTCATTCCTAAGGGAAAGAGAACCCTCAAAAATGAGGGGCACCCCACTGCCACAAAATAAAGAAAAGAGGCTATAAAAGAAAATAATCAATGGATAAGGCTGAAACACTTTTGGTTTCCATGGAAAAGGCATTTCTGTTAAATAAGGAATCAAACTGCCAGGCAGAGAAAAGCTTTTAATAGTAATAGTGTACAGATGCCACATTATAAGTGATTTCTTACTCAGAAGGTAGTAAGTAACCACCTGACCTAGCAGTTGCTTCAGCAGAGAGAAATTGTCATAGCATAACTATTCTCCAGGGATTAGGAACTGTCTATAACCCTGCACATCTACCATGCTGGAGTTTTTGTTTATCTCTGCAGCTTTATGGAAGCTGCTGGTAGTGGGTGTGAAGGGAACTCACCGCTCTCAGTCTGCTGACTGTATATGTGAGGCAGGCCTCACTGTTCCCTGTTTTGAAACCTGGATTTCAGAAAAAGCTATAGGTGTTTGTTGAAAATCTGGGAACTGTAAGACTGACTTTCTGGGTCAGCCAGCCCAATACAGAGTGGGGCACTGTATATGTTATCTACCACAAAATATTAGTCTGGACTGATCAGGCTTAGCTCTGAGGCAAGCATTAGAAAGGGTTGTTCAGTCCCTGCGAGATAACACATATTACAAGGTTGCTTTCTGATAAAGTAATTGGATTGCATAAATAATAAAGATCAGACTTTTGCTTTGGTATAACAATCATAACAGGAGAGTGACAGGAAAGCAGAGGAATTAAAGCATACACAAGAATCTGCACTTTAAGGATTAATAACCCTAAAGTAAACTTAATTAATGGTTGAATAACATTTCAATGTAACTTTGGAATTAGGAAGGCCACCATAAACCTTTATTTTCAAGTCCTTAGAATTCTAGACAGTATGTGGAGACAAATTTTCTCACTCCAGAGATGAAAATGTGGCTAAAAAGAACAGTGGTGAAAGAAGAAGTGATCTGGTAATCTATTAAGCAGGATATATNTTGATCTTAACTTCTTTTGAGAAGGAAGAAACACTTATCTCTGAAGGCAATAAAAACAGCATTTCAGTAGAACTCCCCTTTTCTTATTTTATTGCTCTTTTAAAACTGCCCTCTACTAAGTAGGGTAAGCAGATATACCCGTTTTGGTTTTTGTGGTGAAGAATGATGAAATGAGATAAAGGAAAAAGACAAACCAGTTATAACATGCTTGGGGCATGATTGCTTACATTTAATACTGAAGTACACCCAAGGGTCCAGGACACTGAAAGCGAAGGCAACACTATCCAGACCTGAGACAATCAAACTTCAGAATGCCATAGGTCTGCCATCACTTTTAAAACTTGAAGAAAGAGAAAGCTATAGGCTGTTCTGCTTTAGGAAGAAGCATTCAAATGTGGGAACGGAAGGAACGGGTGACTGTGGTCAAGAGCAGGTTCAACGTGGACACACTGCAATGAAGGGCCAGAATTCATTACACACTCAGTTGAAACAATTTCCCATACAAAAGAACAACATAGTTAAAAATAGGAAGGAAGAAATATATTAGGCAGTTTGACTAACAGGAACTCCCAAGTTTTGATTTATGTGCTGTACACTATAAATAATAGTTTGGTTAACCTACTTTTCCACCTAGTTCTGCAAAAAAAGTTTTTGTATACATAGTATTAATCTTTACAATGACCATGTCTTCCCAGTTTTAGGCTTTACAGCAAGATAAGCATATACAGGCAGTTGGAGTTTTGAAGGTAGTCATACTATAGATTATGTAGCCTGTTAGTTATTAAGAAGTAAAGTTAAGTCTTAGCAATAGAAAATAGAAATGAAAACACAACAAATTAGATGGGTTAGAAGGAGTTGATGAGCTGGGACATTTTAGAAACACTACTACTAAAATAAGCTCTATCACAATTAAAACCTAGCTAGTGCTGCTTGACTTCCCTAGGGTAAGGTAATTTTGTATCAATAAAGAGATAACAAAAAGGAACCTCCCCTCTATGATGACAGTCCCCAGTCTGGAATTTCAGTTCATACAGAAGTTCCCATATGCAGGTGCTTCAAGATTTCCATTATGATAGCTTAAGATAGTTTAAGAAGATAGCTTGCCAGTTTTCCAGGAATTAAGTAAGCTTTTGTCTTAGAAGGAAAACCACCTCTTTGTGATAACAGTAACCTTAGCAGCATACATCTGTCATTTAGAGCTCCTAAGGGATAAAGGTTGCATTCAACCAGAAATATAATTCATTATAAATTCGATTACACTTATACTTGCTGTACATTTTCTTGACTTGCTATAAATCATCAGAGGTGCACTGCTAAAAGACAAGAGACAATGGCTGTAAGTTGTATCAAGGACAGTTTAGTCAGGGCAGCAGGAAAAAATTATCTCCCCTGTGTGTGGTGCAGCACTGGAAAGGGATCCCAGAGGGGTCTGTGTTCTCCATCCTAGGAGATTTCAAAACTCATGAGCCTCTTGATCTGTTTTTCAAGCCAGCTGTGCTTTAAACAGGGAGTAGGTCTAGGGACTTCCAGAGGTTCACAGCCTACTCATTCTACAGTCACATAATTAAAACTTTGACCAACATACTATAACTTTTATTAAAAAAAAATAATAAAACTGGTTTTCTTTATGCAGATTTTTAAAACTCCTACAGAGTGTCCTCCCTGTCCCAGGATGAAGAGTAATATTAACCCTTAGGAAAATAACAAATGCATTAACTGCAAAAATTGCTAAAAATTTGGTTTGAAATCTTCTTCATTTGAGAAAAGAGCATCATCAAAATAGAAAAAAAAAATCAATGAACCACATATATGTTTATAGCACCTTTTAAATTACATTGCATTGATTGAGAGGAACTATTATTGGTAAGTGCACTCCTACAAGAAAGCTACACTAGAGAAACTCTCTAATAGAAATCAGTACTTAAATCAGGATGAGAAAAAGGTATATTATAACAGGCAAACCTATAGAGCCCTGCACATCCTAGAACTGCAACTTTCATTCTTTACTTGTTTTCATATCACTCCTGCCTTCCAAATGTAAGGGTGACTGAAAGAGGAGGTAAACCATTTTCAGTACTTCTAATATATCTGTTGGCAAATAATTCCTGATTTTATAATTAAATGTTATTTAATGTCTGGATGTGCACTGAGAGACTGGGTGTTATAAACAATTTACAAATCAACCCTCAATTCACATTGTATATATTTGTTATCTGCCCTATATATTCCTTTACAGTTTTTAACTGAAATTGTTTTGCTGTAGAATAGAAATATGTAACACCAGCCATGTTCTCATTTGGTGAAGCTCTCACCATTCACAACTGCATTTTCTAATTTACAAAAAATATATCTTTTTGTATAGCCCAAAGAGGTACAAAAAGCCAGATCAGAATACTTTTACAGAGTAAGATACAGGGGTGAATGGAACTGTCAGTGAATATCGTAATTGTTCTATATTCGGTTTTACTTTTTTAAAACTTGATAATACTCCAAGACTGACTATGCAGTTAGCAGTCCCTCAGGATATCAGACCTCAGAAGGGACCTCAGAGAATCCCTGGACTGCACCAAGAGTAAGCATAAAAAGTATGTCATTCCTAGATTTGGTGTACAATCTCTTGGAAACTTGCAACAATTGTATGGCCAGAAGCAGAGAACTGAGGGACCAGAAATTATTTATAATAATTCTGCAGTGTCATATCTAGCCTCCCAGCATAGATACTTTCGTTAAAGAATGACTTTCCATTTGCATTCTTATTGTATAAAGGTGAAATAGGAGTAGTTAAAAATATTTCCACTGTTGTAAGTTGCATTAAAATTAAACTAAAAAGTCTAATTCATTTGGGGATGTGAATATTATTTAAGAAACATAATTCAACAGAGCTAATGTGTTTGGAAACATCAGTCAGAACAGGTTTCAAATATAAAACAAAATAAAAGCTGCTTCTTCTGTTCATCAAAGTCTGAATATAAACTTAGTAAGTTACACAGTGCTCCCATAACCAGAAAAAAAGTTGAGTATAATCTAGTCAGTCTAAGAAAGAAAGATCACAGAGAAAAAGCGCTAAAGTGTGGCTGATGTTTGCCAAGGGAATAAGCACCCGCATGGAGACTGAGCTCAAATTCCCCCACCACCCTCTTCCCAGTACAGACATCCAGAAGCCTAGTGCAGTTGAAGAAAGAAAAGGGTGGTAATTTTTCAGGTATATATACTCTAAAGCTGTATTACCCAGAAAATAAAAAACACGTTTATTTTAGTGGTAACAGTCAAACTTGCAGTCAAGCAAAGTACAGAAGATAAAAGCAAGAAAAATCATCTCTCAGAGCAGAGAATCAATTGCATATGTCTAGTCCTTTTCTTTTCTCACAGAAGTTTAAACCACAGAATTTCTATGAAATCATATCAGTATAGAGAAACATTATAATGGAGACAGCAAAACAAAAATGAAGATGGAGTGTAAGCAGAAGTACCTTTCTTTATGTTTAATTCATCTGAACCATAATGTATGGTAAAACATGAGAATTCCTCTAGCCAGTCAGAGTTTAAATTAACATATGCAATATTTACTAATAATTTACTAAGTGTTGTAATCTCATTGTGATTTAGCTATTCCATACAATAGCCTAGCATGGAATAACTGGCATTCAAAAAGTACATAAATCTTTCCCCCCCCCCAAAAAAAAAGGGGGGGCAAAAAAGAGGAAATTTCAAATCCTTGCAGAAACTTTGTAAGATTTCATGGTCTCAAAACCATTTGCCAATTTGAAACATGTCACTCACAAGAAAGAACAATTCTGCTCATGTTACCACTTTGTGGTTAAACTCTTGAAAAACTATATGCTGTATTTCAAATTTAACTCAAAATACAATAAATATGTTTTACGAAGATTATTGATTATCCTTATTACTAATACCAGCTTTTGCAGGTAATGACATAGGAGCAGATTCTATAACTATAGGTAGTTAGAGTTTTGATTATTTGAAACATAAATGCTAACTAATGTCATCTTTCTTGTGTATACAAATTATCCAGATACAGATTTTTGTGGGTTTTTTTCATATTGTTTGTTTGTTAATATCACAGTTCATTTATTCCTAGAAAGGTATATGTTAGAATATTTCAAGTCAGCAGTTTTCACAAACATTTCCTTTTCTTTACTGAGTATACAACAAACTGGTTTATGTTCGGTATACAACAGTAGTATGCAACAAAACTTGTTTTGGTTTGGTTTGGCTTTTTTGTAAAGATATTGNCCACTAAAGTGTTACATTCTTCCAGGAATAAACATTATACAAAAGAAAGGTACATTATAGATTAGTGTTTTTTTTTTAAAGTAAATTTTCATCAGAAATACAGAAAAGCAGTCAGAGCATTATTTTTAATGCTCTGATCAATACAAGATATCATTTGCTGAAGTAACTGTGAGGAAGTTAATTAATCTGCACCAGCTAAAATCCAGGTCCCATAGTGTTTTACACAAGTCTGCATTACCTTATGAGGTCAATAGGCTGAAACTTGTAAAATGCTCCATATCTTGCCCATTCTCGATACAGCAACTAAAAATAAAAAGAACAAAAACTCCAGANACAAATTATCCAGATACAGATTTTTGTGGGTTTTTTTCATATTGTTTGTTTGTTAATATCACAGTTCATTTATTCCTAGAAAGGTATATGTTAGAATATTTCAAGTCAGCAGTTTTCACAAACATTTCCTTTTCTTTACTGAGTATACAACAAACTGGTTTATGTTCGGTATACAACAGTAGTATGCAACAAAACTTGTTTTGGTTTGGTTTGGCTTTTTTGTAAAGATATTGTGGAAATTCCTTAAAAAGCGTGATGGTTTTGTTTTCTCTTAATTTAAGCCCAATGCCTTCTATGTTTGTAATGGCAAAATTCAAAATATACAAAAACACTGGGAACACATATGGATGTGTTCAGATGAATTAAAACTTGTAAAACCAGGAGTAAAAAAATCAAATAAATTTCAAGACTGTCAAATAGTTTCACACTGATTCATATGAACACCAGCTTCTGATTATTCCCCAGACTTTGTGACCATATTCTCCAATAAAAATTCATCAATTTAAATGGAAAATCCTCCTTTTTGAAAGAATTAATGCCTTAATAAATAAATAAATAAATAAATAAATAAAAACCCACCACTAAAGTGTTACATTCTTCCAGGAATAAACATTATACAAAAGAAAGGTACATTATAGATTAGTGTTTTTTTTTTAAAGTAAATTTTCATCAGAAATACAGAAAAGCAGTCAGAGCATTATTTTTAATGCTCTGATCAATACAAGATATCATTTGCTGAAGTAACTGTGAGGAAGTTAATTAATCTGCACCAGCTAAAATCCAGGTCCCATAGTGTTTTACACAAGTCTGCATTACCTTATGAGGTCAATAGGCTGAAACTTGTAAAATGCTCCATATCTTGCCCATTCTCGATACAGCAACTAAAAATAAAAAGAACAAAAACTCCAGAAAATTAAGTTGAAACAAGTGCTACCATCTGTTTTTACAAACATCTTCTAACAGTTAAAAAATATTTACCAAAAAAAAGTTTCCCATACTTCAATACAAACTTCCAAGTATGTTTTTTTGCCCATTATGTAAGACTGCAGCCAAGCCAGCAATGCAAGGATGGTGTACACACATCTTTCTCCACATACCTCTTCATCACGTTTATTAAATAGTGGTGTTAAATAGAAAGGCTTGAAAGGAAAAATAAAAGATTCTGTAGTCCTGTGGAAGTCTTTGGAAAGATGCCAGAAATAATTCTACTTACAGAGTGAAATTCTTCTATGCTGTAATTAATTTAATGTCTGAAATCACACCATAGATAAGTACTGACCACTGTTGCCAGGTCCAAGACGAAGAGAACTGAGGTAAGAGTTCAAAACTGGTAAACTGGTATGTAAAAACATACCAAGAGGTAGCAAATCTGGCAAAAGCAGCCTGCTCACCTGCTCAGCTGCAGAGGCTACTATTTGTATACTGGTATAAATAACCAGGATATAGTGATAAACTTAACTAAATTAACTACATCACTATTTCTAGATTATAACTCCTTATCATCCAAAAAGACAGCTGGCTTTTATCCCTATTTTCAAATTGGGAAGTAGCGAATAGAACACGCTTTTATTCCTATTTTCAAAAAAGAAGTGGAGGGCGTCCAGAAAAAGAGTAACATATGAGAGGTACAGTCAGCTCCTTTAAAATAAAGCATCACATCATTCCTAGTAAAATTGAAGTAGTGATGAAACTGTGTTTTGAGAACATGCTTCTGTATGGAGTATCTGCTGGCTCCAAGAGATGACCTCATACGTCAGTTCCTCTCTTGCTGTGAGAACTAACTGACAGTCCCTCGCCTGTCTCTTGGAAATTTTAATTAATGTGAAACAAAAGAATTTCTAAGTTAATAACTTGGAGACTTCTATTCTTCTGTAAACTTTGGCTGTAATTGGGCAATAAGTTTTAAAGCTGATGGGGAGAACCAAACAAACCAAGAAATACATGCACATAACCAGGTACATAGAGAGGATACTGCAAGAGAAGTTAAATTAAATATTAATTTTTTTCTTTAACAGAAAAAAAAAAGAACTCCAAAGAATCAAAATCAGTAATTTTTAAAAAGTTAAGATACAGATATTTTTCAAAACGTGTAATATGTGGAACCTATCAGCTAATCAATAGATTGCAAACTGTTGTTTTATGTGCAAAATAGATGTTTATTAAGCATGGTGCTTTTTCCCAAGTAAATAATTGTTTTGCAAAATGGAGTTGTGCAAGTATGCAAAGGCTGTAGAAAATGTTAGTAACAAAGTACCTATATTTTTTTCAATTATCAGTACTTGCCTCTGTCAGATAGCCCATTTTGACAGCTACCAGCACACTACACCATCTTACAAAGTTAAGAGAACTGTTAAGTAAAAGTGGAGAAATTTCTGATACTGTAATTGCAGGGTTATCTTGACATATTTTGAGGTTTTCCAATCATATTTTTCTACTGTTTACAAGGCTTCTCCTCCTACAGGTGCTACGTGAAAGAAATGTGACCAATAAACATCCAGCTCCTGCAAACATGTGCCTGATGAACAATTCTGAATTGTTCAGAATATGGAAAATTAGCTTACAACCCTATAAGTGAACAGAGCTATGCCACTGCATACTCATTAAAGACAAAGCATAAAGTGTTGTCATAGATCAAGAAGTAAACAATACACTTCTGAAGCAACTGTGAATTCGGCAATGACAGTCAAGGAATATAGAGTCTTAGGTTTTAGAATATTGATCTTACAGAGCACAGTCTTTCAAAATACTTAACATTCTTGGAAAGAAATTATGAGACTAGGTTTGATTTTCTTTGGCTTTGATAGATGTTAAAGAGGATTGCCCTGGCTGCCATACTGATATTTCCGTGTGAATACTTGTGGTTACCTATTCAAAAGCATACCTTGCCCTTATCCAACAGTATTACCTTCAATTTTGTTTATTTCCATAAATAAACATACTAATAAATGCATTCATGGAAATATAAAAAAAAAAAAAACCAACAAGAAAGTTGAAGGTATTAAATTATTAGAACTACTTAAAGCTGCTTTACACATAGCTACAGAATGGAATTTGAAGAGCAAAAAGAAGGGTCTAACATTGCAGTCAGTACATGAACACCAGCCTATAGAATCACAATGGTTATTGTGATTCCAAAGCACTGAAGGTGAGCTTATGCCATGAATATTTTCCATTCATGTGTGTTGCCTGCACTAAATCTCAGTCTCCGCACTGGAATTTTACAAGATTAAGCTTAATGTGGAAGCTGGGGTGTGCTTCCTTTAATTATATTTATTGAAATGAATTCTAGGAAGAATTCTGTAATATAATTTATTGTATTTTATCAGTTTCATTTAAAAGCACTACTTTCTGTAAGTTTATAATAATACTTTCCAACTGATTCTAATATTCTAGGGATGCTGTTGTAGAATATGACAACAGTGTATTTCCCAGATAAGTAACAAAGCCCTTATATATTTCTCATTGTTAAACGTATTGATAGCAATGAAGGGTTACAAGTTGCACATGGGCTAGAAGCTTAAAAAATACTGTGTCTGTGTTTATACTCATGGCAAGTTATTACCATTCTACTGTGCAATAGCTTTCTTAAATTTTTTTCTAGAGCAGAAATCACAACAGAACAGAGAAATTCCTTTCCTCCAACCAGCCCTCTTCAGAAGAAAGTAGGTTTCATTGACTGCAGATTTCTTATTCTCATAGGATGTGACAAAAGTATTGTTTCACAGTGCATTTCCTCCAAGGAATCCTGAATAGGGTTAATAAGGATTAGCCTTTTGTATTACAAACTGGTACATAAACCTTAATTACTTGTGCTGCCTAATTGGCAATGGTATCCCAGACAAGCCCAGTTCATCATTTTTTGGGTTTATATAACAAGCAGTTGAAATGGAAGATACAGATAAGTTGAAACAGACAAAATAAAAAGGGGCAGAGAAAAATAAAACTGAAAAATGCCACCCTTTCCTTTAAACCTGATCAGGGCTTTTCAGGAAATTAAACGCTAAGACTATTAGATTCAGATAGAAAACAGATGATGTTATGCATAGAAATACTACAGCAGATTCAATGCCTAGGCAGCAGAGACATATGTGAATAATCAATGAAGTATTTCTGGAAAGAACCTTTTATGTTTTTAATACTTAACACTTCATAACTGAGCCTAATAGGCAGAATAAAAAGAAGGCAGCACAAAATACAACTAGTAGGGTGAATATTTTTCCAGACACTAGTCCTTTTAGGCCTTCTTGCCGCCTTTTCCACAGTACCCAAACTTCCTCCATTGACTAATGTTCATTTACCTTTCTTCTCTAAAAATGTTTCTAACCTTATGTCAGTAAACTATGTAGCTGAATTTCAGAGTCTGTTACTATATCACTATTATCACTTACTCAGAGAAAATCCTATAAATACAGAGTAGACATTTTCTTCATGAACAGAGTTCAAAATAAGAGAAATAAATATATAAGTTTCTTTACAGTTTGTTTTCCAACTTTATCTCTTTTGCTTACCAAGATTCATTATCTAATTAAGTTGTATATGGCACATGAAGACATCTAGTGGCTGAATATTAACACTATTTACAAATAACTATAAAGAAGATTATGTTTTCAGACTTTTATGAAGCCAGTACTGGAGA
Organism: Nycticryphes semicollaris; assembly: GCA_013400055.1. NCBI lineage: Eukaryota > Metazoa > Chordata > Aves > Charadriiformes > Rostratulidae > Nycticryphes > Nycticryphes semicollaris. Next base: position 407,879 of record VXBJ01005699.1, read on the forward strand.
AATCAAATTAAATTGTATGGCCTATGAACTCAGTCTTCATTTCAAATGCTCAAATAATCATAATTTTTGGCAATTATAATCTCAAGAGCTACATTATGTTTTACCTATTTAATGACATTTTCTTACTTCTTCTTCAAGCAACAAAAAGCATATACCAACGTGTAATACCACAGTTAAAAACATTTATGAAAATATTTACAAGCCATCAAGAATATAAGCAGTTTAATTTCTAGTATAGTATGGTAAATATTTTAGGCATGCATCTTTTTCTTCATTCTTTCCTCCTCTCTTTCTCTCCCCCTTAATTTCCTGTCCTATTTTTTGTATAGCAAGGGAAAAATAAAAAGCACAAACATTAGAGAACAACATGGAATGGATCTTAATGCATTACAGCAACTAAATGGTTTTGCTCATTTTTAATAGTAAGTATATGTATTAAAGTAGTCAGAATTTACATAGTTGTTGATTATGCATCCATTTCTTTTGTGAAGGCACTTTTTGGGTGATATATTTTCAAAAGTTATTTGATAGCTAGAAACTTTTTATTTACAAAATAATTGGATCAGATTTTTAGAAATTGCATGTAATTTAATTGAATGCACAATCAAATGAAAAATACATCTATGCTTTATTCTAGTAACAATTGTTCTGTAGTAACTTCTGATTATGGAAAGAAAATAATCATATACATTATTTAATAACTTGCTTCCTGGCAGGTTAAAAAATGTTGTCTTTGCATGCAGAGGGAAAACTGAAGTATTTCACGATGTGATTATCAAATTAAATTCACTGAAATACTTCATAAGAACACTTCATAAAAAGTCTTTGGAAAAAATATATATGCAGAAATAGAAGAAAAGAAGTAATGCAAAAAATATATGCACGTGTGAAAACACTTGATTGAACACTGGTTAATGCTTTATGAGAGTATTTAGGACACTAATTCACATTTATCACATTAAATCTAATATGAAATTAACTTTGCAATGTATTTTACCTTTCTTTCGTTCATGTCATCATTTTGGCCTTCATATTCACCCTAGCAGAAAAAAAATAATTTAATAACTGATGTAAAAATACATAAAATTCAATAAAAAATTGCTCAGCTTTTCATACATTTTTCATTTTACTTTTAGGTCACAATTTGAAATGTACTTATGTTAGAATTTTCATACTACAATCATACACTTAGAATATATTATCATATTCATAGGCAATAAACATTAATGGCTGTGCACTATTGAGTCATACCATCAGAGAACTAGATTTTTAATAGTATACACATACGTCATGAAGTGGGTATGCTGCATCATAAACATTGTTTGCTATTAATGTGCCAATACCTAAAAGAAAAAAAAAATAAGATGGTCAACAGTTAGGCACAGTTAAACAGAAATTATTATTACAGATTTCATTTTGTGACATTACGAAGGAGATCGAGCTGTATTACTGAAAATATTCAAAATCACGTCAAGATAGATATAAATCAGCCTGGCTACGGGAAACATGTTTTCACAGAAAGGCTCATTTCCATATATTGCTTTTTCTTGAGTGAACTGGTATGGTACAAACACTGTTTTGACCACTTTGTCATACTTATAGGCATCTGACTGAGGAGGAAAGTACCTGAGAAGTCCTTTTTGAAGCTTGACAACAATCAGAACCATGGATCCCCACTGACATTCTCAAACAATAAAAAAATCTCACTTTCACAGAAGTTTGTGATTGAAGAAACCCTTACTCTCTGATGACTAATATTAAATCAGGTCTTGTTTTCACTGAACCAAGTGCTGGGGCTTCTGCCCTTCCTCATACCAATACATAAGGCCATCCTTCTGAGTTTGAAAGAATATGTCTTTCTTTGCAGGAGTTAAATCAGTTTGTGCTCACCAAATTCATGATTATGCTGAACAGCTGGATGAACCAGGACAAGAGCTGCTGAGTCATAAAGACTGCAAGCAGGAAGTCTGGTTAAGACCAGTAGTTTATTCCAGACCTCTTTGCTTTCAGTGTCTAGTAAAAAGCAACCTGCTAGCTTGTCTTTATGGACGAAAAAAAAATGCATAGTTAAATTACACAACTATCATTCTGAAATGCTTGAGAAAAGCCCTGTGGTCAGAGATGCTAGATAAGCAATACCAATACATTTTTGTCTTGGTACAAATTAAAATATCTTTAGCACTGCATGCATTAATAGAATTGGGAAATCTTCATGTTTGAATCATGTCAAGTCCTCTATTGAAAGCATTTAATATTTGGAAAGTTTACAATGATTCTGAGTTATGCAAGAAGAGACATGCCATCCTTGTATAATGTCATAGAAGTGGAATCAGATTCAACCTTATGCAGATGTAAAAATCGAGACACAAATGTGTTCGAATTGTTGTTATCAACCTATAATGTTACAAAGCACATGTTTATGAAAACCAATGTCTGCTACAAGTACATACAAAATCACTGTGCTACCTCTTGTGGAAAATAAGCAACGGACTTTTAAAAAAAAAATTCCCAAACCACAAAAGAAAGCAAGGATATTTAAAGAAATCTTTAATTCATAATGAGTGGTCTTAAGTCTCAAGAGCAGTGAGAAGGGAAAACCTTAGCAACATATGAAGCATAGGACTTCTGGGGGAGGATCTCAGAATACCAAAACAGTTAGTGAGTTTAGGTCAGTCATGATATGTAATCATGTTTTGTCTATGGGCCAGATAGATGGGAAGGACAGGAAGGTTGCTTCATGTCAAATGAGATCTTGAGTTGACCTGGGCTTGGTGTGGATCAGCCTGCATTTTCACATGGAAGTGAAAAAAAAAAGCCTGAAAAATTACTACTAATCATCTTTAACGATAGCTTTTATTATGCAATAAAGAAGAGCAAGCTATTAAAATAGAGAAAACTTTAAGTAAGAGGCAAAAAAACCCCATTGGTAAAGAGCTCTTTCCATTCCCTTGTAGGAGAGGTTGCTTCTTACAAGCTTTCTCTCAGACCAACAACTTACAGTCTTAAGAGTTCCAACAGGTTCTACACAGTCTCTCCTTCCCATGGGCAAGTGTCAGCCCTGAGGGCTGTCTTTTTGTCAACAGGCTTAATGTCCCTGCTGCACTTCAGACTTCTTGCTTTATACAATTTACACTGTTTGGTCTCTAAAATCCTGTCCTCTAGAGACATCTACATGCACAGGCTCCACAGCTCTTAGGGAAACCATGGTCTCCCCAGTCACCAGGAGGTTTTCCTGGATGCGAGCTGGAACAATCCAGCAAAATAAGGTAGCATTCCTCTCTACTGCCCCACTGGAGCCTTTGAGCAGATCAAAACACAGAACACAGAGCAAACAGTGAACAAAGCGGATGCCATCTGAACAATTTTTTTAGAAATTAGGAATGCTTGACATTTTCTCAACCATCTTTTCTTTTTTAAAAGCAAACAGTGTAATAATAATAACAATAAATTTAATGTTTTCTTTTCCAGGCAAACCCAAGTATTTCTGGTTAAAAAAGAGAAATTATTTTGGTTTTGGTTTTTTTTTTTTTCATATAATATGGAAAAAAAACCAACTCTATTTCAGGGAAACCTAAATTAATATATTTTCTGCTCCAGCTCCTGTACAAAAGAAATTTGTCACTGTAGCTTCACTGCAGAAAGTTACACCAAGACTGTGCAGGAATCTGTTGGTACAGCACACATTATTTGCAAGTACATTACCCTAGGACATTGTGATTTGCACATAAGTGGTCAAGCTCACAGAAGGACTTCCAAGCTCACAGACAAGGAGCACTACCACCTCTTTGCCACCAGGGAGATATGCATCATGATATCAGAACGGATGAAAGAAAAGAGTACGGAAAAGTACACCTGTATATGTTTTGAACCTCAAGAAAATAAAAGCTCCAAATATTTCAGGATACCCCGAAAGTATCACACAATCTTCAAAACAGTCATAGTTAAGTCACATATTTCACTATGCAGTTCATGGACATAATTTTTAAAGCTGCAGTAATAAGAATAACCTGGAAAGATGTATTATTGAAATTATTATATGTGTTATATGAAATAGCTAGAAAAATCTGCTCCTGGAAGAAATAATACAACACATTGTGGTTGACATCTGAAATTTCAAAAGCAGATCATATAATAATCAAATTCAATTTTATAACAACTCATGAAATGCAATTTATGTGCCAGATCCTGCACCTGTAGAAATGAAAAGCAAGCTCCCATTACCATGTCCTATCCAAACCATGAATCAGAAAAAGCTTTTGTTTCAAACTCTTTTTTTTTTTTTTTGTGGAAATAAGGCAGCATACTTTTGTGTCCTGCTAGAAAATTAAATACTCTGTGAGATATTTAAACAATTTATTTGAGAACAACATATACAATTATCTTCCATCTGTCTTACCCATGCTGTTTCTGGCCTTTGTAGAAGTGCGCTTCAAAATTTCACGCACCTGTGGAAAAGAACAGTGATATAACACACAAATAATCTTTTAACGTTATTTTAATCATGGAGCTAGTAATAAAAAAACTCTAAATTAAGAGGTTTCTGTAGGGTTCATTTGAACACACATTTAAATCATGTGTTTCACTCATTCATAAATGCATGACTTGAGGCCACTAGTTAAAACTCAACAGGGCTATGGCAACTCCTAGTAGTGGATTATCTGCCCTAACATTTGTAGGCTAAATCCTGCTGCGTCACATCTTTTTAAAAACCATATGAAATATAAGGACTTCAGGTAGAATGAGAATTTTACACTAAAAAAAAGAAAAATCACAAGAAAATCTGACTTTGTAAAAAAAAAGACAGCTTTCACATTTGGAAGTAATGCATTACGATGCATATAAAGTGATTGATAAGTATGCTGTGTCTATAATACCCCAGTGTGTATGTATGAGCATAGCATGCCAGGGAACAGTTGCATGTATAAAGAGAAATCTCTGGATGTAGTTAGGAAGTTACTATAGGACTGCAGAGGAGGTCCTTTTATGGAACCAAACCTAATTGAAGATTAGGAAGTGTGGCTTAATAACTATTCTGAAAAATGGAGATGAGTCACTAGCACTGTTTCCCTACATAGAGTCACCTACTCTGGCACCAACGGGCAGCTCCAGAAGGGTACTTCTTATACACTTGTGACTGCTTAGTGCTTTGCAGGAACAGTGCAATGCATAAACTGATGAAACTAGTGGTCACGAACACTAAATATTAAAACAAACCCCATTCAGTATAAGAAGTGAATGATATTTTACTTCTGTTGACTTACTATTCGGCTGCGGGTAGCATTGTCAAAAAAGGTGTCTTTGTCTTTGATGTTATACCTAAAATGTTGAGAGAAAAAATAATCAGTTATGTTTTCAGACATGGTGGTGATGCGTAATATAGCATGTAAGATTCTGACTTAGAATTCATTTAGAAACTATAACAAGTAAGAAAAACAGATGTTTAAAAGAAATACAGGTTAAATAGTACATCACAATAGACAGGGCTATTTAAAACCTAGTCATTCAGAATTCTACCTGGATTGTAGTGATGGTGGGCATAAAAATGCTAAAATATTTACTAATGTAAAATGCCCTTTGAATAAAGAGGGCTACTGTCTATTGTTTACATAAGATGATCTTTTAATATTTTCCTTATAACATACTCTCAACACTATAACAATCTAAGGTTATGTTATTAGTTTTCAACTAACCTAATGCTGATGTTCATTACTCTTTTCCAGGTGACTAACTAGTCAACTTTTCACTTGCTTTCAAATAACCATTCCACTGGAACCATACATTCCCTTAAACCTTAAAATATGTGAAATTAATCCTCCCAGTTTATTTACCTCAATCAATTTGACTTGTATTTAGTATTAATTAAAATTGTCAGAAAGGACTATAAATGATATGGTGGGTCATTATATTTATTACTGAATTTTGTTTATCAAACATAAATACAAGGTGTCCATGAGGAGAAAAGAAGTGCTCAGTGTCAGACTGGGTCCAGAAGTATTATTCTGAGTGAAAGGGCAAGTGTCAAGAATTCCTTATCTGTATATTATTAGCCAAATTTTAATTACTATAATAAATCTATCGAGGAAAAATACATATAAAATTGGTATTGAATTTCCACTACCTTTTTTTTTTTCAAAACAGGCAGTAATATCCTTAACCAAATAATCAGGAATTTGGTGCTAGGATTTTTATACTTAAAGCTAAAAACAAATATATTTTATTTGTTGCACAGTTTCCAGTGCTTTAGCCAGCAGAAAGAAGTAGTACACTGGTAAAAAGTCTCTGCAAGTTAGATTTCTGTTAATCCATAGAAAGTGAACTCAGTGCCAGCCCATTTTCTTTTACTTAGCCTTCAATGCATTTAGTTTTATGCAGACATATGCTTTTATTACTGAGAAATATTATCCAAGAATAATCTGACAACTTCGATAGTTCCTCAGGATTTCCAGAGATACTCAATGAATTTCTGAATTTTGATTGAAATACTGGTATAAAAAATGACAACACTAAAATGATAACATATCTTTCTTCACTGCTCATCACAATTTAAAGTACTCACAAATATATCTTCTCTCTGGAAAATGGGTAAGACAGGCTTTTCATGTTTGTATTTTCTTGTTGTGGCACTTGGGGTTGCAGAGGTTCAGTCAATTTGCACCATATTTCATTTAATGTTTTGAGTATTCCTCCTTCTTCTGTGATTTCATACATCTGAGTAAATAAAATATTGTATATTAGCATGTCACTTCTAAAAGCCCACTAAAATTAAAAAAAAAAAAAAGAATTTGCTATACACATAGGTTTAAATCTGCAATTAAAATAGTAATCTTTTCTGAAGATACATTCCCATATAACGGCAAGCACCAAAATCCATAATGGTTTCAGTTACAAAAAGAAGTTCTTGTCCTTCACAAACTACTTTCATAAGAAAATTCAGTGCAGATTTGTTAATACAAGAAACATCCTTACTAAATAAACTAGGAGGTGCAGGGAGACAAGAGAAAGGCAGAGTATTTATTTTTACTTTGTAACTGGGAATAGAGGGAGCAGATAAAGCAGGAAGGGCCTTTACCTGCTGCCAATTATACTGCCCAAGCAGAATAAATTATTCCTGGGTATTCCTGCTAGTATGGTCTGAAAAGACATGTATACATCCTGTTAGAGGTGAGCATGGGCAGGCTTGTGGCTATGTGGCAGTTTTAAGTGCAAGAACCTAGCTTTTGCTGATTCAGATTGATGTGAAGTTCTAGAGAGCTTGCTAGATATATGAAGGTATATTTTAACGAAACGCAAACAACATTACCAAACATGAGTTTATGTCCTCCTCATAGGACATTTCCTCCAGCCTTTTCACCAGCTTTGTTGCCCTCTTCTGGATGCATTCAAGTCCCTGAACATCCTTCTTACTTGTGGGGCCCAGAACTGCACACAATACTCAAGGTGAGGCCACACCAATGCTGTATAAAGTGAGATAATCACCTCTGCTGACCTGCTGGTCATACTGTGATGTACCTCAGGATATTGTTCAGCTGCCTGGGAATACTGTAAAACTCATATTGAGATGGATGTCACCTCCAGATCCCTTTCTGCAGGGCTGCTCTCCAGCCACTTCTCTCCTAATTCACACTTGTGACCAGTGTTACACCATCCCAGGTGTAGAACCCAGCATTTTTGCTTCTTGAATTTCATGATTGCTCAATACTCCAGTGTACCTAGATACCTTGCAAGACCTCTTGTCCAATAAGAGACTCAGCAGTGCCTTCTAGTCTAATATTATTAGCAAACTTAATAATGGTGAATTCAACTCCTGCATCCAGATCTTTGATAAATGATGTGACCATAGCATTGAGCACTGAGGAACACTGCTGGTGGGTGGTCAGCAGCCAGACATATTCCCATTCATTACAACCCTTTAAGCCTGCTGACCACCACTGGTGACTCATCACCAGCCAAATGCAGCCTCATTCACTGCAACCCTTTAAGCCGTGTCGTTCAACCAGTTCTTCACCCAGCACACCATGAACCCATGCCTATCTCACAACTGGACAATTTGTCCAGAAGTATACTGTGAGAGACCCTATCACGAGCTTTACTAAAAAAAAAAAAAATTACATCTACCACCTTCCCTTCATCCACTGTGAAACTGTGTTGACTGTGCCCAATGACTGCATTGTCCTTTAATTGCCTTTCAGCAGCAACTGATAGGATCTTCTCCATAATTTTTCCAGTTACAAAGGTCAGACTAACAGGTCTGTAGTTTCCTGGGTCTTCCCTCTCACCCTTCTTGTAAACTGTAAAAATGCCAACTGACTTCCAGGCATCGAGGACCTCCCCAGACTCCCAGGGTCTTTGGTAGGTGATTGAAAGTGGTCCTGCTGTAACATCCTCTAACTCCTTCAGTACTCTGGGATGAATTCCCAAAAGTCTCCATGAACGTTCGGCTGAAAAGGATAGTCTCTTACAAATCCAGTGTCCACAAATGGAAAATCACTCTTCCTGCAGTTGTGGACATTTATATCCACATATATATATACATATACACACATATAATTAATATTAAAGACTGAAGCTAAAAAAGCAGTGAAGGCTTCCATTTTTAATTCACCCTTATTTGTCAGCTGACCATCTTCTACAAGTATTGGTCCAATATTTTCTTTAGACCTCCTTTTTTACTAACATACTTTAGAAAGCATTTTTGTTGTCTGACACAACCCTGGCTGGTTTCAACTCTAGCTGAGCTTTGGCCTTTTGTGTTTTCTCCCTGAATATGTGAAACATAGCACTACAGTCTTCCTGCAAAACCTGACCTTGCTTCCAGAGGTGGTTGAATTTCTTCTTCTTCTTTTTGAGTTCCATGAAGAGTTCATTGTTCAGTCAAGCTGGTCTTCTGCCCAGCTTGATTGATTTACAACACACTGGATTTGTCTGCTCCTGTGCTTTTAAAAGGTGGTTCTTAAAAATTGGCCCACATTCATGGACTCCTAAACCCTCAAAAGCAGATTCCCACGGGAAGATGCTAACTAGCTCCCTGAGTAGCTTACAGTTTGCTGTCTTGAAATCTAAAGTAACAACTCTGCTCACCTTTTTCCTTATTGCAATGAAAATTTTAAACTCAACCATTTTGTGATCACTGTAGCCAAGACAGCCACCTACATCTTCCATGAGTCCTTCACTATTCACAAATAGTAAATCTATTTATTACACTGAAAGGGTTATTAAGCATTAGAATGGGCTGCCCAGGGAAGTTGCTGAGGCACCATCCCTGGAGGTATTTAAAACGCAGGTTGACATAGTGCTTAGTGACATGGTTTAGTGATATTTTTGTTAATGAGAGTTAGTTTGATAGTTGGACTAGGTGATCTTAAAGATCCCTTCCAACCCAGACAATTATATGATTCTATGAACACGAAGTCTGCACAGACCTGATCATTTAATTGTACTCTGTTGCTTTAAAGGAAAAGACACTATAGCTAATGTATAAAATATAGTGATTAAATGAAATATTTTGTCAATATTTTGAGATTATTCATTGTTTTTAGGGCTTTATGATTCATTGTGCATTTTTTCTCCCATCCACAGGTGTTGTGGTTTATCCTCAGATGACAAAAAAGTACCATGTGGCTGCTCTCTCAACCCTCCCCGCCTCTCCCTCCAACAACCATAGGGGAGAATCGCAAGAAAAAGGCAAAATTCCAGGGTTGAGACAAAGGTAGTTTAACATACAGCAAAGGCGACAAGAAAGCCACATTAAGAACACTGATAGAGGAATGTACAAACATGATTATGGCACTCACGGACCACCAGAGCCCCCTCCCAAGTGGCAACTTTCTGCCTCCTACCACAGTAAGCTCCCTTTTATAGAATGGGCATTGCTCACATGGTATGGAATAACTGTGTTCCCTACCAGAACCTGGGGAAATGTAACCCTATCTCCCCCGGAAACAGGAGAGAAGGGGATGCAGAACTGTTCATGAGTGACTAGGGTAGCCACTTGAGACTATTAGCTCCTGAACAGATCTTAACTCAGAGCAACATTCCTTAATTAAAATAGTATAAATCTTGCTTTGGGTCAAAATACTCAATATGAAAAAAACCCCAAGAAAACAAAAAAAAATAGTAAAAAAACCCCAACAAAAACATGTGGAAGAAAATAAAATCAGTCTGCCATTTAATTCTAACGGCAATGGAATGAAATGAGCGTTCAGTAGTGCAACTGATGAATATCCCTAACTGAAAGCATAAGGCACTTCCACTGACTTCAGTGGAGTTGTTACCCAAAATGCTAAATTATCGCAGTACCAAAAATTTTGGGATCTGCTCCTCAGAATTTAATACCTTTGCCAGCAACTCTGCTGAAAGGTCTTGATACTCTCAGCTACTATGACTATAAAGAAGACAAGGAGTCAAAGTTTTAATGACAGTGGCCAAGTCTGAATTCACTAAGTCAGCGATACCACCAGAACAGACTCTCAGCATGCCCAGATTTTAGAGAAATTTCAAGGCAATAACCAGCTATGATGTTATCTGCCATACTGCACCTCAGCTTTGAGGGAAGTTCCTTGACAAAAGTCCAAATAGCTACTGCCTTCTCAGCTTTCAAAGCCCTCCTTAAAACTCACCACTGTCATCACTCTTCAGAACACAGTCTGTCAGCCAGCTGCCTTTGTGGCCCTTGAAATCCCCTTTGAAAATACCATCTTAAATCTAACTCTGAATGCTAAATCATCTCAAAATAATTAGTAATGTGAAAGAATAAGCCTGGTAGTTTATTTGCTCTGATTTTAAAATAAAGTAACTCTATGGGCTTCTATACATTTAACTACCATTTCATCCACCCTTCTCCAGTCATACAGCTAGTTGACAGATGGAAGATACTTACCTTTTTAGTGGGCATTTTTATTTTAAGGAGTTCTGCTTCTCGACTAAGTACTTGCCAAGGTGCATGTATACGGACAAAACTCAATCCTTGGCTCTTATTCTGAAACATAAAAGAGCAAAACCAATGTATTTCAATATTATTGAATAGAATATAGTAATAAGGTTTCAAGATGTCAGCTGCAACTAAAACATGCAACAGTGGTTGCAGCTGGGCTTAAGAGTGTATTTTCTTTAAAAGCTGAGTCTTCTAATGTTCTAAAATCCATTAATATACAGTGTATTTCTGTGTGCACCATTAAGAGAGAATGCTACATTTCCAGACTTTGGAATCATATGGCAAGAAACCCCCAAGCTACAGCATCTACACTCAGATATTTTGTAAATCATCTGATTCATTAATAGGCTTTTGTGCCCACCTGAACCAACAAAGAGAAACATTTCTTCTGCTCTGGGTGGGCTTTGCTTTAGGTTCCAATTTTCAGTTTTGCCCAACAATTTTATGGACACTTCATCAGACTAGTAGTTGCTTAGAGAGAATCGCACCCAACATTTACTGCCTTAAATATCTGCAATTGGAGTACCAACCTGACACCAAATGTTCAAATTTACCTTCTAAAGCAAGCCATGAGCCTAATGTTAATGTAAATAACTGGTTATGCTGTGCAGAGGCAGAAGACTATACAAGAGAGCCTCTGTACAGCAAAGTTTGCTGTGATCTGTTGAGATGGTGCTGTCCTGCTAGCACGTCTGAGCTACCCAAAGGCACTCTAAGATCAGAAAGCAACACCCCTGAAAAAAGCATGAAAATTAAATCTAGGTATGTTGGTACAGATTTTTTCTCAGTGCACATAAATAAATGATATCCCAAACAAATGTTTATGGTGGAAATGGAAGAACTAAAAATTGGTAGGGAGATTAGAAAGAGGATATGAGGACATATTTTGGGAAGGACATGGAAGTGGATACACGAGACTTTGAAGGCTTGATTAACGCTAAAACTAATGATCTTTTTGTAGCATTTCAGGGCTTTGGTGCTAGGGCATACTGTCAGTTTTCATTTTCCCACCCACACGTCCGTAAGGATCAAGAAGGTCCCCTCCCTTCAGGGGAGCATGAACCTCTACTTGAGCCCCCTCATATATGCTGAAACTTAGAAGTAAGACAAGAAAACTGAAGCAGGGTATCCAACTTGATGAAAAACATAGTAAGGTTACATGTTGGGCTTAAATGCAAAATGTGGGTGCTCCACCTGTGAGTATTTGCCTGTTATATGTTCAAACAGTTGCATTATGTTTAGAGAAAGAATGTTAATGAACATAGTTTAATGTTCCTTTAATCAACAAGCAGCATAACTCAACATAACTGGGAATAGGTTATATCCCTAGAACCTCAGTATCTTCTGCTTTCCAAATAAAGTAGTGTCATGTCACATTGGTATCAGCATTTTAGAAACAGAATTTAATCTTTTCAAAGTGTATAAATGCTTATAACTTTTATGTAAATATCAAAAATGCATTTGCTAAATGTTTCATAGTGCTTCCTGATACTAAAAAAAAAAAAAAAAAGTTGGAAATTCTACTATTCGTATTGCATTCATTTTGCTCTTATTTCCTGTGTAGCTGCAATAGGAATTACAAAGAACACTACATCACTTTCGGCTACTATTTCTTCAGTGGACCGATCTTATTTTAAAGAATAGAATGGGCTGCAGAATGTCTCTCTCATCAGTCCACTGGGGAAGTCAGCTTTAAGACAAGGAAGTAAAAATTTACTGAGCATGAGCAGATGTTCTGGCAATCATTTGCTGAAAATATATTAATAACAGATGAGAGTTTAAATTTCAGTGGGTGAAGATCAGGACGCTTCTTCCCAGATTTTAGCCAAAATCAAGTTTGTGTCCTCTGTCTGGGGGACTATATTCCACATTGGCAAGAGGAGGGACAGTCTGATCTAATTGGTTTTCTCCAGCTCAGGCTCATATGACTACAAAAATTACAAATAAATTCACTCAGATCACTTGAGAGAAAAGACCAGATGAAGCATATGACCTTTGTATATTTGACCAAAAATATGTTGGAAAGTTGTGCTGATAACAGATGTGTGATAACAGATGCCGAGGAATCAGAGACTTAAAAGTCTTTAAAAACCTTAAAAATCACCCCACATTATGAAATTGAGACCTTTTTAACAAAGACTACTGCAAAGTAGACAAAGTAAAAAGAACTAAGTGATACCTGTTGCATGGTAAACAAAACGTGCAGAACAATAGACTGCTGAATATCTAGCTTGGGATGACTAGAACTGTTTCCCACATCTTCCTATACTTCTCTAACATTAAAATTAATCAAGGAAATTTAAAATAAATTTTAAATCATTAATCTCACATCTCAAAGAGATATACCTGGTTTTCTACAAAGCCATCAAAATAAAATCCTGTACCAGCTACTCCTCCAGTAAGATTCCTATATCCACTTTTCAAACCTTCACCTGCAGTAGTTCCAGTTGTCTGTTTGCATGCTTTTTTTGTCATTATCATTATGATGACTGGCAAAGATCTGTTCATTTAACTTGTTCCCGGAGTGGTTATTGTATTGCAAATACTACCAAAAAATGAACTTGTTTTTCTCATGGCCAGAGTGGATTTCTAGCTGTCCACAAGAGACACAATCAATAAATGGTGCCATTTGGTTAATCACCTCAAATTACCAAGATACATGGGTTCATGAATACCATCTAATATTTGCTCTAATGAAACAATGTCAGTCTTCTATTTTGAACACTTGCAATGATTATTGCTTATTCATTGTACTCTAGATGTATCACTAAAGCTAAAGACATTCTGTTGGCTAATGTTATTTTTGTCTGAACATTCACTTGTTACTTAATACAGCCATCCTTAACCAAGTCCTTTTTCACTTACAGCTGATGTCCCGCAGGACTTTATTCTTGGCCCTGAATCATTCTATGTCTATATCATTGCTCTCCATGATTATATTACTCAAATGACTAAGCATTGTGATGCAGAAGACAAAAAGATTTGTTGCTCTCATGATCCATTTTTCATCAAATCTATATTCCATATTACAGAGTTCTTCCAATAAGTTTCAAGAGTAGAAGTTTTTTCAATAAGTTGGTTATGAATTATTCAACATATACTTACATCTTGGCTTCTTTTGTGCTTTGTAAAGCTAAATTGGGCCTTTCTATTTCAATAAGAAAATTCAGCATTAAAGTCAAATGGAAGAAAATCTGGAAGGTTTGTTTTGCTTTTCAATCAGCAGGTGAAAAAAAAATATATCAGCTATTTCTTTCAGTCTATCACATATTCATAGTAGTTTAAACCAGGACTTTAACAGCAGTCTATACTGCATTTTTTTTCTGTCTTATAGTGGAAATGTATAGGCTGAATAAAATTCAAGTTTCTCCAAGGAGACTTTTTCTATCTTTCATGCCTTAAAGATAAAATGTGACTGTATCAACTGCAAGTCTGGGATTTATTGCAAACTGATCATCACGAAGGCCATAGCAGATAAAAATGTATTATAAATAATATACTCCTATCAATTATAATTTGACTAGTAAAAGCTTTAAAAGTTTTAATTTGTAGTTAGAAGCTGAAGGTTCTGAAATATAGCTAGACAAGCACAATAGGTAGGCTGAGCAGAAAAGCTCTCTCTTCCCAAAAATTTCAATCTGTCATTGAACTTAGATTTCCACAAAAGTCAGATATCGAGTTTGAGGAGTTAGTTATTGTAAAGTTAGGGGCACTTCTGTATTTCAATTTAATGGTTACAACCATAACATGGCATATTTTTGAACCACTATAACACAATTACTATGCTTTTCTTAATCTATTCCAGTTCACAGTTTGTCCGTCCCAGACCTTTCAGGGACAGGCCACAGATTGTGGAACCACACTGGGATGCATTATCTATTGCAACAAGAATTTGGTGAAGAACTCCTGTTTCTCCATAAAAACATAACATATAAAAGGTGCTCAAAAATCTCTGTCCAGCTCAAAGATTTTTCAGAGTACCATTATTTTGTCTGGCCAATTTGACTCTCACCTTAACTCATTGAGACAACTGATTTGTCATGTGTCATGTAACCTCAAGGTGAAGTTTTCCCAACAGTTTATTTAGACACCTCTCCTATGAGCTAGAGCATATGATGCTAAAGTCATCACATTTGTCAGTCACAGTCAAGGCAACAGAAAGGGCAAAACCCATACTGGCAGAGCCTCAGACTTTTTTTGTGGTTAGCATATTGTTCCTATTAATTCTCTAAATACAGTATTCATTGCTGAATGATATTTTTTCTAAGTTTTTCTTAGTATTTCCCATCACTTGTCACTCATCCTTCATTATATATTAAATGGATATATTTGTATAGGGCATATAATTAAATAAAATCAGTTATTTTACAATATTTGTCCAAAGAAATAGATTCCTGCTGTGTATCTTAGTAGGAAGAAAAGAAAAACACTGAAGGGTAGAAAGAAGCTTCACGGAAGTGATTAACTACTGTCTAAGGGAGTCCAAGGGAACTGCTAATCTTTCTTACGACTTTAGAAAATATACATAGGAAATGGAAACACATAAATTGTAAAACCTGAAGCATGTAAACTTCCTTCTTAAAAAGACAAACTATCTGGGCCTTAAACATTTTATCCTTCTGTGATTATTAAATAGAAAAAACCCAGACACATACAGACAGAAAGTTTCTGATGACTTCAGTTAATATAATCAGACATCTCTTGCTGACATTGGTAATACCAGCCACACTAGGAAAGCAACAATGAGACGGTTTGTAGGGGGAAAAGATGGGTCCCAGTAGCTCAGTAAAAGTAATCATCTTCCCATTTATTCCATCACCAAATGAGTCAGTCACCTCTGCAAATGCAATTGTCAAATTAATGTCTGGTCTCCTGATACAAGCCCTGGAAACTGAGGCAAATAACAATGAAAGTGCAAATAAAAGACAATTTCATGTTACCAGCACAGAACTCTGGTCACTTGTGTTTTACAATAGCCAAGCTGAATACTGAGCTGATGGCCCCCTGCACTGGTAACAGGCATTCCCTGTGATGGAATGACATGGCATAGTCATATTCAGAGAGCAATGTGAAAGCATCTGTATTTTGTGCCAAAATGTACTGAATCTCTATTTATACAAGGACTAGTGTTTTGCTATCTTAAGGTTTTGTATCCAGGATACAAAATTAGTTTATCACAAAGCATACATATAAATGTATGTGCCAGTTACATTATAAAAAGTAAAGTAAGTACACTAGTTCAGGTGAGATGTCAAGACCTAGAATGTCTTGACATGAAGATGTCTGTCCAGAGCAATTCCCTACTCATCTTATCTATGTAATTATAGCCAAGTAATTTAATTTTTTCTGTCACTGATTAAATGAAGATAATGGAACTTCCCTCTATGACAAGACATTTGTGGAGATAAATATGTTGCAGATTGAAAGGTGCTCAAATAATACAGTAACATATACGTGTGTATGACTACAAACAGTAGCCATACTACACATTTTATAATTGTTACATTTTCCTTCAAAAACTGTAGTCCTTTTACTTTTTGCCAAAATTCCCCTTTTCTATTTCCATTATTTTTATGGAGTAAAGTTTTACCTTACTCTATGGCTGCTTAGTGTCTAGCATAATGGGATCCTCCTTAATGACTGCAAATTCTCTTGCAAGAGTATTACAAATAATTAGTAAAAATCCTTGACAGCTCCAAGATGTCCCACTCCTGAGAGACAGCCAATCACACAGCACAAGTGTAAAGATGCAAAGCATGTGCTTATTCACTGATGGCAAAAGTAAACTCCATCTAGTTCACAGTAAGGTTTATTTTTAGCAGCTCAACAATATACAAAGCAGACATGCTCAAGTCCAAATTTCAGACCTTAAGTAAAGCTGCAATAATTTACACATTTTGACAGTTTGTCTTTCTCTTTCTTCATTTATACCAACAACGACAGTGTTAATGTCCTGTTTATTTTACTCTCTTACTCCCACCTCTGAATAAACAGTTAAAGAATATACTAGTGTGTATAAGCAAAGAACAGAACACCTTGGAATGAAAGTTCTGGCCAAAATATTTTAAATGAAACTACGTAACCTTAATTCCTTAGATAAAGCATGGTGGAATGAAACAGTTGACTTTGCACATCCTTTGCAACGTTTCTTCATGGCATTGCTACCTTTCCAACCAAAACCATTCATCCATAGACAGAAAGTGTCTCTGAATAGAAGATGATACAGGAAGCCTAAAAACATAGGTATGCTGCCCCCTGAAAAAGATGGAAACATTTAATGGCACACAACAGAATGAAAATGAGCTGTTAGAAACTCAAGCACAAATGTAGAATAGATTGTTAAGTCTGCCAAAAGAAAAAAAAAAAAAAAAAAAAAAAAAAGGCATAGAGCTCTGTACTACTGCAGCACTCAAGGCAGAGCCTATATGGAGGTGGGTAAAAGACATGTCAGGATTGTTATTAACTTTTAATTATTTCTGAATGCATTTTTTGGATTTCAAAGTTATTGCATTTTTCTGATTTTCCAAATATGTCTCCATGACCAATAATTATGAAAATAAGCATGAAAAATATGACTCAAATCTAAAATCAAAATCTCTACTATGTGTTTATAATAACTTTATTAGCAAATTTCTCTTATGTCAATGACACAGGTTTCTTGCTACAAAAGCGTATCATAATTTCAATAGGTCTTCTGAAACCGAAAAATACCAGAAATAATAAAATGCAAAAAATGAAAAAAAAAAAATCCAAATCAGACTTCCTCAAAGAGGAAGGGAGGAGTGTGTCTACTCTACCACCTCCTGTGTTTTGGCAGTGTCAATGGAAAAACACATAATCAGCTGGCCTGGATACATTCAGTGCCAAATTAGCTAGAAAATAAGCCAATATTCTGCAAAATACATCCTATCAAACATGATTTTCAATAATAAAATCAACAAAAATCTTGAGGCCAAAGAGTTAACATAAAAAAGGGCAAAATGTAATGCCTCTTGAGGGAATAAGACACAATAATCTGCACAGAGATTTATATCCTAAACCATTTTCCAGATGAAGCTACAAGATCATGGAAGTCAATCTTTAGACCAGATAACAGGCATGTTACTGGTAGGGGAATTAATGAAATAGAGACTGAAATCTCACTCCAGCAGGCTCAATCTACAGCAAAGAATATTTGGAGGGAAAATAAAGGGAATGCTTAGGATACCAAAGTGAAAAACAGAGGAATGGCACCTTAAAATATTGCTTCATCACTCATTACTTGATGTGGGATATTAACAAAGAAAGAAATAATTCAATTTTGTGTTGAAAGATTTTAATTTTCAATTCAATTTTAGGAAAAAAAAATTGTGAGGAGGTTTAATTTAAAAGTGTTAACAGATGTTACAAATGTATTATGTTTACTAAGTATGTTCTCTGAATCATATGCCTTTCCAAGATGGTGTCTCCCTTTAAGGTCCTTCACCAAAGATAAGTAGCAGTAAGAGGAAGGTTGGCTGTATTTGCAGAGTCTTGACTGGAAGGGGATGAAGTTTAACTTAGTCAAAGTGTTCTGATTGGCTTGTTTGTTGGTGGGGAATTCAACACCTCTCTGGACAGACACAGCTTCACTATAAACAGGGAAGAAGCACTGGCAGTAGCACAGTAACACCATGTGACACATTTTGGATATGGCAACAGGTCCTGGGGTGGATACATAATTGTATAAACAAAAGGAAACAGTGGGTAGGAGAAGATCCTGCATCACTGAAAAAAAAAGTCATCTAAGGGGTTTCGCAGAGTCAGCACTGTACAGCATCATCATAAGTGGCCTGGAAAAACAGATAAGCAGTGAGAAGACAAACTGTGCTGATGAAGTTTTTCAGGGTAGCAAGGATAAGGGAAGACCATGAGAAATTGTAGAAGAAATTTATAAGAGTAGGAGACTGGAGAGTGTCAAGTGGCTTTCAATGTAAACAAATATAGAGTGATATCTGGGTTAAAAACGATTTTGCATATAACATGCTAGGCTCTGAACTGACCTATACCAGTCAGTAATGACATCTTGGAGTTGCAATTGAAAGTTCCTTGAAAATATCATCTCAGTATTTTGTAAGAGCCAAGAAGTAAATAAAACATTACATTCTATCAGGACAGGAATAAAGACAACTGGAAAAAAAAATATTATTTTAACATGGCAATCCATACTGTATCCACATCTTGAACTAAATCTGTCCCTGTCTCCTCACCTCCAAAGAGAGAATTTAGACCACCAATGGATTCATAAAAAGCATAAAAGCCTTGCTATGACAGCTATATAGAAATCACTGAGTAGACCGAGACCTTTCTTTCTGGAAAAGAGCAATCTTAAGAGCATTGTGGAAGTGTATAAAATCAAGTGTGATAAGGAGAGATGGTATGGATGGACTGTCTGCCGTTTCTTTCAGGGCAAGAAGTAAAGAACTTCACAAAAAGCCAGGCTAAGCTGTTGAGAGCCAGACTCAAAACAACCAAAAGGACACAGATATTAATACAGTGGGTAGTACCTGTGTCTTGCCAAAAAACTTTGTGGGTGCAGAATAGGATAGATGTTTCAAGAACATGTTCTCATGTTACCAGACTTTGGAATAGAGTTTCATGGAAAGTCACTAGACAGACAAACTACATCAAGTGGGGGAAATTACCTGAACTGAAAGTACCTGTCATCAGGAGATATAGCAAAAATGTCATAAAAGATGTACCGTTTCTTTTCTATGCTAAATATTTTACCATTGCAACTGTTAAATACACCATATTACATTGATGAACTGTCTCAAATGATAGGAACTTTTTATGGTAATTACACCAGATCTAATAGGAGAGAGTTTAGGCCATTCTTTCTCCCCAGTATTGGACCTCCTTCTTCCTACTATCAGCTTTTCTTCTATGAGCTGTATAGCCAAAAAATATACAATAAACAATCTAACTGCCTCACCCTTGGACAAACTATAGACTGCTATGATTCAGTATTGTCATGGGGGTCACCCATGCACCACTCAAAAAAGGGGCTGGTAACAGCTCTATGTTCAGTGGTGGAGCAAAAAGTGACTGATGAAGTTGTCTCAGTAGGTGCTCACATCATGCCTGGGTTCCCTACCATATCACACTCCACAACACCTCAAGTCTAGAGAATAATAGGTACCCAAGAGCTGTCATTAGTTCATAATCTTACAATTGAGCAGTTCCTGTATCTTCAGATCATGCGACAATCTGGTGATTAGTTTATAATACATAATACAGATTATGATACAATTGCTTTTATCCTGATGTTTTAATGAGACTATCAAGCTCAGTTGTTATATGATGTAATTTGGTACAGCTACATCAAGGTAACAGTTATTTAGATAAGCATGCTTAAAGGTTATGAGCTGGAAATTGAACACACTCAAGTCTGGACTCATACAGGTTTATCAGCAAGGAGAAAAGATCAAAGGTAATTTGGATTCTGAAAACACTGACTGAAGGAAGAACAAATCGATGCAAAACCTAACACAAGGAAAATAACTTAAATTTATTTTATTATTGAGGCTTAGGAGCCAGAAATACTTTCATCTTCACAAATCAACCAAAGGAAAGCTAATGATACTGGTTTGTTATGTGTCCCAATACTCTGGCTTTTTGAGAAAAAGACATTTCACTTCTTGCATAGTACAAGGGAAATTGTTCTATTCTTGGTAGATATCAACAGGAATAAGCAGGATAAGGACTGAAGTACACCATGCGCCATGCTTGCTTGCTTGCTTCAGAAAGTCATTTCTCTTGAACAAAAAGATCTCAGACTAGGTAAGTCAGTGTTCCTCAGTGCTCAAAAACTGATCTGAAGGCTACAAAGTCTAGTGAGCTACTGTCTATTAAATGAGATTAGAAAATGTGGAATTTAACTTTAGATGGGAAAGTAGGTACTGGAAAAAGGTCACTATCAATATACCCGCCTTTCCTACATTCTAGCACTAAAAATCACAACATTGAGTACAAAAGATAGTCCCTCTTATCTTGACAATGTTACAGTTTAAACTTCTTCAGAGCATGTGTTCTATAAGGGATTTCATCCCATCTCCAGACTACAGTACTTGACTGCAGTTAGTTGCAACAATCTTATGTTTTAGTAATTGTTAGGTTGAATTCACAATTCTGGTGTAATTTATTTTAAGTTGTACATCCAGGTGTGGAAAAGCACAAAGGCAGATTGCAAAAGAGTACCATGGCATTTCTTGAACTACTTCAGAAAGTGAGACAACCAAATTCAGTTAGGAATGTCTCTTCTTCGTCTACTAAACATACATAATGCAAAGAACCACACTGCATTTCCAACTGGCCAGCACCAGCAGGGGTTATGATAGAGCCACACTATCTCTAGGACTAGTTCTTTGTTCACGGGCTTCCTACAGAGGCAGTTCCCAGGCAGTGAGGCACAAGCATGCTTTGGATGAAGTGCGAAGGCCAAGCTAATAAGCTCCATGGGATTCTTGCAGGCTCTGCAGATGAATAGAAGGCAGCAACAGCAGCAGCAGCCCTGCAATCTGAGCAAATCATCAAACAATGAAAAATAATTGCTTGAAACACTGCAGCTGAGCCTAACATGAGAAGATTGGCAAACAGGCTGGGAATCAGTGTACAAGAAATACCTCGTTCATAAATGGAAAGTTCAGTATTATACTATTTCTGGAGCTCTAAGAGACCCAGCTCTGTCAGCTGATATAGTACCTAGTCTGGAAATAATATTGAACCACAGAGGCATGATGATCGCTACTGAAATCAGCCAGATAATATTATTTTTTTAGAAATATTAATTAGCCAGCACTTTCTGGGGGTGTCTGTAGAACATCCTGAATTATCAACAGTTTTTAAAATCGGGCCTTAGTACACTCTGTTACAGCAGGTATCTCTCCCATCTTTACTGCTTGTCTCAGCTTCCTAAAGATCATGGTGCAAAAGGCAATCAGCCAGTAGGTATCAGTAGACCACCTATTACAACACACACAGTAAAAGGCATTAAATCATAACACTATACTGCATTCATCCATCCCAGCAGTACTGCTTTGCACATGCCATAACCTGTGTTGTCCAAATTTACCTCTCATCTCTATCACCATAAATCTGGAGTCACTCTTCAGAAAAAAAAAAAANGTATTGGCAGCCTGATTCAATTTCTGTGATAAATCTCAGAAGAAACTGTCAGCAAATGTCATTACTATAACAATGTTTGGTAAAACACGATACATTATCTAGGTAGGTTATCTAACACATTTCACAACAGCATTCAACAAAACACATTTTGTTAAATTTTGAATTGTGCATTGCAATTGAACGATGAAGATTTATGTAGAAAGCTGAGCAAAATACTTATAGAGATTTAAGGGTCAGGCAGGCCATGAAAGTTCAACTATGAAAAAGAAATTTAGCAGATAGAAAGCAGAATATGAGTATTAACCTGATACAATGCAAAGGTTTTTTGTGCCTTGAGGGAAATGAATTACCAAAGCAAATATGTAAGAGTTGTTATTATTACGTAAGATTATTCCAAATCTGGTGGTATTTCACAAATTGAAATTTACAGGAAAACACTACTAGACTTTTGTAATAAACATAGTGTTATGCACTAATAGCAGTAAGCACCTTCATTCATATTTTAAAATCCATTTTATGCCTCATTAGAAGTACTCCTCATTTTGTCACTTTCATAAATCTTTTTGCTTGTTTTACATCAGCACATTCAGAGAAAATTACATAGTACCTCTCTCTAGACAGCTTTTTTTTTAAGAAAGCATATATGTATTGCATCACATTGATCGTATTTGTAGCTTTGCTTCAGCATATTTCTGCCATATTTTTCCCATATTTCTGCCACACTGAATAGCATTAGCAAGTACTATTACTTTCTGATAAACATTAAAATTCAGAAAAGCAAGGCTATGTAACAAAGCCACATACACACTACGCTAAGCTGTGACTTAATAATAGGAAGATACATTCAGCAACAGAATACCCAAATCTTGCATAGCAAAAGCCAGCTACTACCAGGAGAGTTCTGTGAGATATGCCTGTTGCTCAGAGGCTAAGGATGCTCAAGCCAAATCTTTCCTGTAGGTTAGGCACTGCAATCCTTAGACATGCCCTGTGGTGCACTCACTCTCCATTGTATTTCCTTCTATGCATCATGATAGCTACTCATGAGTACTAAGCCAAAGCTTTCTGAAATCAGTGCAGGTGAAAAAAATCTTTTTATACTAGTGTTATTAAGTTCCACAAAATCTAGTCATCACTTTCAAAGCCCTGATAGAGTTGTACACTTAAGCTTGCATTGTAACTGGGTACTTGAAGAGCATTCCCAAACTGAACATAGAGGAAGTCCTTCCTGTAACAAAAACTCTGTTATGCTAAGTTTTGAGTACCTCGGTAGGACATGCTCCTAAGGACTTCAGTGACTGCTTATTTGAGAAATAATTTCAGCACACGGTTTCATAACAAAGAAACTGCTGTCCTCATATGTCTGGCATCGCTGGATAAGTTTTTATGTACATGAACAGTCCAGAGATGATCACACATCAAGTGATGTCATTAACTCTATCAGAAAGGATTTATCAGGAATAAGATCAAAAGAAAGAAGTAGTGTTGGTGGGGTTTTTTTGTTTTGTTGGGTTTTTTTTGTTTTGCCTTTTTATTTTTTAACTTGTTTTATCAGTCTCCAGTAAACACTCCAATAAACAGCTGTCTCAAGCAAAACTAGGCTCCACTTGGAGAGGGCATCACTGAATCTGTTTAATACTGGTTATGAGATGCTTTTTGTTTTGAGCATGCAGTTGGGACAGAATTCTGAGATGAGAAACTCAGAGTTATTCTGCAAAACTGGGAGCAAGAAAAACAAACAAAAACAAAAAAATTAGCAAATTTAAGCAGTAATTCACAAACAATAAAAAATGAGCAGACTAAGGCATGGCAATAAATTAAATGCATGTTTTGGCTTGCTAAAGAAAGAATAAATAATATTGTGTCTTTGCCTTCCATTATAACATATCCTTACTAGCATTTATGTTACACAAATATTGCATTTGTGGTCAAGGATAATTTAAATGTATTGTAATATCTTTAACCATAAACTTTGGTCAGACTGAGCTCTGATTTACACACATTTGAGAGGATAGCATGTTTCACTGATTATTTGCACTCCCACTGCAATTTACCTTGGCTCTGTTCTATTTCCTTACACTCAAATGATAATCTTAATAATACGAGATCCATCTTTTCCTTCTGTGTTTGTTCAGAACACACTGGATTCTCATCTGTTGTACACCCCAACAGTAGTATAAATAGCAGTAACCACAAAGATCCAGAACTGGTTATACAACTTTTGCACATGATGTCAAAACATTAAAAATATAATTTTAAATTTAGCATTCACTATTCAAAATATGGAGTGGGACTTTTGCCAAAAAATTCACACAACAATCATAGATAACTGAACAGATGTTTTGGCTGGAACAGGCTTCAATTGGAACATTCATACATACACAAAATGAACTTAATACTAGTAGGATATTATGATTTTAGAGCTTTCTTAAATTTATTTTCAACAAAGACCATTAGCTAAATATTTGCAACATGCGTTAGCTGTTTTCAAATATTTGTAGAGATGGTTTACAAAAAAATTGCAAGTAATTGCAATGCTTCCTTTTGACTGAAAGCACAAACACACTTACATAAGTTTGTATAACTCTGGAAGTCTAAAAAGTGCCTTAATTCACCTTAAGTCCACACGTTAGTATTGATACACATACACATGCACACTATACATACCATAGTTTAATATATATGCCCAAATTAGAAGCCTCTGTTTGAATTTCAAACCTGCAGGGATATGCCTCAGCATTCAAACCTTCTCCCAGTGCCATCAGCAAAGGAATAAGCAACTTTTGGGCTTCTCACCAAGCACCATGAGAACACAGAGAGTGGCACTGAGTGAGTCCTGAGCAGGGCATTCCAGCTCATGCTTTGTTATGCTCTAAGGCAGCACCCTGGGGAACTTAATTGAGTAAAATGCTGCTGGTCCACTATCTCTGATCCATCAGAGCACCTCACCTTGTAGGCTCACAATTCATGAGACAGTTGGTAGGTTGCCAATTTATGTATATCGAGGCTGATGTAAGTTACAGAGATTGTGGTCCCAAATTGCTCCCTGCTACTAGCCATGCAGCTCCACACCCATCCTTGAGCCAGTAGTCACATTTATGTAACTGGGGATTGAGTTTCTTTAGCCAGCTAAGTTGCCTGAAAACTAAATCCTAGTTTTAAAAAACAATTAACTTTCAGCTAGATCCATGTTTTGAGAGATCAACTCCTGGCAGCACCACAAGACAGGAATGTGCAAGACATATTGCTCAGGGCAGGAAAGAAGAGGGCAGATTCACAGAATCCCAGTACAGACTGGCATGCCCTGTGCATTTTGAAACAAACCAGAAATGTAGTCTATAAAAAAGGATAAAGCAAACAGTGGGGTTTTCTGAAACTTTGAGGTTTTCTCCTTCAAATTAATAAGTGAATTGTCATGAGTCCCAAAGTACTTTTGGTCAATCATAAATATATTTCCCATTAAAATCTCCAGCAAATTTCCATTACAATCACTCCAGTATATTTTGCCTGCCTGTAGTTAACAGGCATACGTCAATGTCTAATCATAATACATTTGCTAAACCCACTTTTTAGAGAAAAGTAATATTAAATTTACAGAAGCAATGCAACTTTTTGCCATCAGCTGAACAAAACATATTGGTAAGCAATATTAAAAACTTAAAAAATTATGGTTAACAACTTTTTTAATTTATAAAAAGCAGTCTATAATAAACACAGCTATTACTGTTGCAGGGAATTGGCAGAATAAAGACACAAATTTGTTGAGAGGAAGAAAAGCTGAAGAAGTATGGAGGATGTGTGCAAGTAAAAAAAAGTATCGTGTGAAAAACAGAAGCCTTGGGAAGCACACCTGCACAGAGTTTTCAGTTGAGAGCGCTAACTGTAAAAATTAATACAGACTTGCTACTAAGAAAAAATTTCCAATTTTTTGTTCTCATTCCCCTACACAGGAATGCTTCCTTATGTTTGAAAACCCATTTGCCAGTGAAATGAGTTAGAATCACTTAATTCTCTGGCCTCCACTTTCCACTATTTTGAAGAACATATTTCAATAATAAAGGACATGAAAACTCGAAACCAGAATTGTAAGGAGCCCAGACAGTATGACAAAAAAGACAAGGACAGGACGTCCTGTCCTTACCAATACCTCATTTAATGACATTATTTTAAGTTCTACTTCTGACATTTGACATCAGTTTAGGCATTGACACGGAGAAAGACATGGGTATGAATCTTGCCATGTTTTCAGCCTAGAAGTCAGTTTTCATGTCCCCATGAGCCATTCACTTGGTAGGAGTGACTGCCAGAAGACAAGTGGTTACTCAAGGGAACCAAAAGGAGGGAACCCACAGGGGCACTTCACATGCAGGAAGTAACAACAAATCCTCAAGGCCCTGCCATTCCTCCATCTGAGGTGATGGGGCTGAGCTGGCAGCTGAGAGCCAGGAGGAGCTTTGTTCTTCAAAGGTACCTCCCCATTTTTATAAGCACATATGTTAATACAGGTACTCATGTTAGATCCGAATAGTATTAGGCAATATGAATTTACCCAGTCCTGTTTCTACTTGAAAGAGCACTTAGATTTGGGCTAAGGAAACAGCCTTCACACTCTTGCATTTCTTCCACCTTCTCATCTCTGTTTTCAAGGATCCAGCTAGCAGGAAGTTGTCCATTGCCTCACTTCCTGGATTTGACTTACAGCTTTTGATGTGTAGTTCCTTGGCTACACATTATTTGATTTCAATTACATTGTTGTGCCCCATAATTATATGCCAATTATTTTCTTTGATAGTTACCACTGACACTGCCGATTAGTCTTTTGTGATACTTAAAACTCTACAACATTAACAATGTTGGTTTTACATTATAATATCTTCATTTATGATATAATGGAAATGTAAAGCCCATTACTACAGAACAGCTATACTCATATCAGGATGGTTACTGATCACTATATTATAAACCACATCTGCTTTTTAATACTAAGATGAAATGTCTTTAATAACCTAATCCAGCAGGTCTCCTAATATGTGGTGTTTGTTCTGACAGGGAGTGAGTATGATAATGCTGGTAGAGCATTATGAAGATCTGTAAACTAATAACAATTTACAGCTGGATCTTGGAGCATTTAAAAACATTCTTTGTGCTGATTTTTCTGTGAAGAGACTTCCAGTTGGTGGCCAGATGTGATGGAACACCCGTAAACCAAGAAATACTTTCCAGGAGAGTCACTTGTGAACCACGGCTCACAGGTGAAAAACAAACTGAGATCCCTTGTGGTGCAAGCTGTGACTTACGTCATTACCATGGTGCTCTCAAACGTCTCCTGCTACAGATCCATTTAAAAGTAAAACAAGTCCTCCACTGAGCCAACTTCAGCGCCTAACTGAAGCCAAGCTTTGACAGCTTTGGCTGAGCAGTTTCTTAAGGATGGTGTTACTTTAAAACAGGAGAGGATAAGGGAGAAACAAAACTTTGCACAGAAGTCTTCCCAGATGCAAAGCAGTCATGGAGTCCTCATGTACATAGCAGTCCCTAGACTTTTACAGAGGAGCAGATGTCTTGAACATTGCAATTTCACATAGGAGAGCAGGGCTGCAGAAGACTGCTGTGAAGGTTACAGTGGTGTGTACACAGAGACCAGAGGTAGGTGAGCAGGTCAAGCACTGGTTAAGTGAAGCATTGACCTGTGGAAACTGAGTGGTGCCACAGGAGATATAAAGTAAATATTACTCAGTGAGTGAACTTACAAATAGGCTCGCCAGAGGTAATGATACAGGGTATCAACCTGTCCTGCAAAAGCCAAAAGCCTGAAAGTACACCTACGTAACAAAGAATATCATATAAAATTTCCTATGCTCCACTGTCAAGAGTGTGGTCAATGAAAGGGAGCAGCATTTGTCTCAATTATCTAACAAGGTTCAGTGGCAGCTGAATACATGTAAACATTAAGAGACAAGCAAGGAATAATTATTCAAACCCTGTAAAAGAAGATATGGAATGTGGGGGTTGATGAAAGAGCAGGAACACCAGTGATTTTCAAGACAGGCATCAGGGTATTACAAGTTAGAAACGAGTGAGAATAATGGGAGATGATTAAGGCAAGAGAGGGATAGAAACAATAACATATAAATTCAGAAAGGCTAAAGATGACCTACAGAACCTGCACTGGGGTTGAAACTTTGTTTCAAAAGATTATGAAAGACAAGTAATCTTTTGCATCCTGTGGCCAGTTTCAATGGGAGCAGAGTTAGGACTCTGAGTGATTTGCAGAAAGTTCCAAAGCATAGGATGGACAGGGTTATCTTTTTTCCCCCATTTGAAGGGATTAAGGAAAAATAACAGTAGTCAGAACTAGCACTTTGAAGGTGCCAGCTTGGAGTTTTGCTTAAACGTTTCCAAGACCTTGAATATATTTTGTATCTTTGAGATGCTAATTTGTCTTTGTATTATTAAATTACTCCAGGTAAGTCATGACTGAGTTTGGTAAATATGTAGACAAAGCCTGCAGGCAAATTCCCTGTCTTCCACCTGATAAACTGATAGCATGACTAAGGGAAGTGCACTGTGCTCCATTGGAAGAGAAAGGTGTTGGTATTCTTCCAGTATAGCCAGTGTTGACACTAGCCTACAGAAAGTAATGGCCACCACCACATTTTCAAAAGTGATGTCTTCATGTTCTTCCTAGAAAGGTTACTGTTTCTAAATATAAGAAGGAATACCACTCTACATAGCTTCATTTTTCCCCCAAACTACCAGTAGCTCATTCTCTCTCAAATACCATTTGTTCATTTGCTTTACTACTAGACATCTCATAAAATTCCAAGGTCATCTACCTAATTCCACCTGAAGAATGTCCTTGAAAGTATAGGTCTCAATCATTTTAGTGAATTCAAAAATGCTCTAAAATTGTTACACAGATCAAGGAATTGAAGGGAGAAGCCAGCAGTGATTCATGAGTTAATTCCTACATTATACAGCATGAGTGTGGTGTTAAAGCAAACTTAATCATCATTTCTATTAACAAAAAAAAATAAAAAAAAAATATTCCATGCATCTAGTCAAAATAAAGAATTTTGTAATTTTGTCCAACTGTTTTGTTTATGGTCATTAAACCATTGTTACTTTAATGCTAACCTCAAATAACTGCACAGAAATTAATAATTTAATTATTTCTTTGTCCTAACACCATGAACACATACCTATACACATAAGGGAGACTTAGTAGTGTTCACAGAGCTATCAGCCCTCTGTATCAAGAAGATAACTCATTTCAAAGGGTAATTTTTCCATGCTGTGCATGGGGATTTAGTCAATAAACTCCCATTAATACTAACAGGAAGCCTGATGCCACTTTTAAATTTCTTTTACTAGTTGCACTATTCAGGCAAAAGCAATTGGTGATCTGGAAAGACAGCAAAAAACCATATGATATAGTTTGGAATTATTTGCCTTGTCCTATGATTCAAAAGACCTTACAATGAATAGCAAAGCAACTTCTCACTGAAACCAATCAGATTACAACCTCCTGGATGGCTTATATATCACAGTTTCCTTTTTTCAGGACATAGGTATGGTTAATACACGGAACCAACCACAGGTTAACTAAGCTGTATCGTAAGGTCTTTCTCTGCTTGCAGAAATCCCAACCTGTGGTATGTTAAATGCTTATCATGCTTAGCCCCTTTGAGGGACAGTCTTGCTACAGTATGCAGCCTTGTAGCTCGGACCACACTGCAGAGAGGGAAGTGACCTTGGTTCTTCCAGAACCAGATGGGCCCTACCTTCATCTACATAAGTCTGTTGGATATTCAGAAGAGATGAGAGAAGAACTTTTGTGAGCAGTTGTCTGAATACTTCATAACATTGTAACACTGCAGATGGTGGCCATGAATTACGGCAGTATATTACAGTTTTTCTCTATTCGTTCTTAAAAATGGAAAACTTAAATGTAACTCCTACCAGATTGAGAAGACAGCCTCTTGAAACTATTTGTAAAAACATGAAAAGCTGCAGTGTTCCCAAGTGCTATACATCCAAGAGTCCCCACTGCTACACAGCAACTAAATGCTCAACATTTTTAAAATTAGGAACAACATTGAGAAGTGGCTGTTTAGGTATCATCTAACATATTAATCCTTAGAATAAATTAAAATACAAAGACCTTAAAAAACCTTGCATGGTGTCATATTTCTTGTATTTCCCTTTGAATGACATTGTCACTCTTCAAATCCATTCATTAAAATCAGATGATGCAGACCAACCCTGACTCCTTTTCACTGAAAAAGCTAAGTGAGATAGATAGCATTTGCTTCCATAGAGCTACCTCTGGTGATACAAATAGGTGGAGTTCTCAGGTGCTTATGGAGTTTACACAACAGCTTTGTGCCATACATGAAATAGACATGAAAACTGTAAAAAGTTCAACTGTTTCCAGTGGCCAAAACAGATCCTTTGACAGCTGGAAAATAACAGAGCACACGCAAGCTACAGAAGATATAGATAACTCCAGTCCAAATTTAAACAAACAATAGACTCATTGTCAACTCCCATACAGACCCAGCATATAGAGCAGTGAGCCTTGCTCTTCAGTTCTCTCTCCATTATATGTATAAAAATAAGTAACTTAAGATTTTGTTGTCTTGCAGTAGAAGCATGACTAGTCTTTCCCTCTGTGACAGCTTCCTGCCACTAAATCTGTGCTCATCCACACAAACTACTGCTTAGTTGGTGATGCTCAACAGCTACCTAGAACTTAGGTCTAGAAAGGGTTTAAGAAATAGTTTGTGTTAAAGAGAACATTCTGATTTCTTAGAAAAAATTACTTTTTTTTTTCCTTTAAAAGACACTTCCACTATCCATACTAACAGCTTGAACATTAATCCAGTTTTCATTATAAAATGTGCCCCTTTTATATGGAAAATAACACTTTCAAACATATGCACCATAAAAAGGTCTAGTTGCTCTGGAAGGGAATAATTCCTTACCTATAGTGTCTCTCTTCTGGAGAAATATGTTTGCCTGTCTAGACATAATGTCATGACCAACCTATCTTTACATAACTTGAATTAGGGCAGAACGACATGCAACAATTAGAGGCATCAGTAAAACAAGACAACATTAAAAGAATCCAAAACATATAAAAATAATCCTACAAGTCTGAGTCATTATTCACGTTACCTTTCCTAAAGGATAGCAAATTACATCCCCTCACTCTGCATGTACACGAACAGTTGATTTTTCCCTGTAAGACAGTTCTATCCTTCTTCAAGGATTAATTTCCGTAGTCAGATACCCCCCAGCCTTTTCTCTGTTAGAATATGTTCCAGAATCTGAGATGGTAGAGGCTGGTGTGTATCACTTTATGGCATTCCCTTGGCACAGGTGCCACTGTACCTTTAGTTGGGTGGTTGAGGTTGAAGAGGGGCCTGGTTGATTGGTTTATTTTTTTTATTTCATTTTCATATTTTTTACAGGGTTTTTTTATTCTCTTTCTGTCCCTGACATTCCAGTTTTAATTTCTAGCCGCTTTATTTAGCCATTCATTGTCACTTTCATAAAAATAGACTGGATTTTGCTCTGGTTTCTGAGCTGAGAAAAAAAAAAAGTGACACTGGGCTGATGCTTACTATGAGAGTCCAGAAGCTCTGAACAGTTAAGACTTTTCCAATACCAGTTACATCAGAAACCAAAACAAAAGTAGCAGAGGTGGAAGATCCCTTTCTAAGAAACCAGTTACCGCTTCACTTGGAATTGTTCTTTTGCCCTACAGTGAGAAGTCATGGCACCCTGCACTTCCATAGAGAAATAAGTGACTCAGGAACAAATCCTAGTCCCTATCTTTTCCATCAACACACCAAAATTTCATTCTCATTGTTATCCTTCGTTCTCAGTTTCTGTGGGCCAGAGTTTTCAGACAGAAATTGCTTTTAGATCTACTTTCATACAGGCCAAAAAGCACAAAGGAAGAATAGAAAGGCACTATATTAGCTTGGGTCTTTTAAAAATAAAATATATAACGTATTAAAAACAGGGAGCACTTATCTACTGTGATGCATCATGCACTCCCAGGCAGAATTCTGTGTCTCTCACATATGCAAAGGAGTTTCAGACAGACCTCCCTTCCTTCTTTTGCGTGAGGTGTGAAATCATAAAAATCAGAAGAAGCAATTCCTCTCCAGAATATCAAGCCTTATAACAGCTATTCAGTCAGCAGGAATGCAGATGTGATCACTTCCTTGGTACCAGAGATACCTGCAGGGGTGTTTGCTGACTTAGACAAAGTAGGCAACTGCCTGGGGATAGCAAAGCAAAGCAAGTCTAATTTCCTCTACAACAGAATCTCTGAAATTCAGGATTTCTTCTTCTGTCAAATAAGCCAGCAGTAGAGCCAGCAGGGTTTCCATCATGGACTTCCAGAGGGCAGACTTTGGTCTCTTCAAAAGTCTGCTTGACAGAGTCCCTTGGGAGGGAGCCCTGAAGGGTAAAGGAGTCCAGGAAGGCTGAACATTTTTCGAGGAGGAAGTCTTAAAAATGCAGGAGCACTGCTGTCCCTATGTGCTGTAAAGCAAGACGTTGGGGGAAAAGGCCAGCCTGGCTGAATGACGAGATAGGGTCACAGCTCAGACAGCTCAGGGAAAAGAGGAGAGTTTATGGCCTTTGGAAAAAGTTCACTCAGGAAGACTACAAAGGTGTTGTAAGGCAATGTAGGGAGAAGATTAGAAAGGGCAAAACTCAACTAGAACTTAAGCCTTGGATTTTAAAAACAACAAAAATAACTTCTATAAATATATTAATAACAAGAGGAGGGCTTGGGAGAATCTCCATCCTGTATTGGATGGGGAAGGTAAAATAGTGACAATGGATGAGGGGAAGGCTGAGGTACTTAATGCCTTCTTTGCCTCAGTCTTTAGTAGTAGATTAGGTGGTTCCCTGAGTACCCAGCTAGTAAATAGGGGCAGGAAGCAGAATGAAGCCCCCATAATCCAAAGGGAGGTGCTGAGGGACCTGCTCCAACACCCGGATATAAACAAGCCTATGGGGCCAGATGGGATCCATCCAAGGGTACTGAGGGAGCTGGTGGAATTGCTCACTGAGCCACTTTCAATCATTTATTAGCAGTCCTGGTGAGCTGGGGAGGTCCCAGCTGACTGGCGTCTAGCAAATGTGACACCCATCCACAAGAAGGGTCAGAAGGATGATCCTGAGAACAACAGGCCTGCCAGTCTGACTTCAACGTCATGGAACAGATCATCCTAAGTGCCATTATACAGCACATGAAGGACATCCAGGTGATCAGGCCCAGCCAGCACAGATTCATGAAGGGCAGGTCCTGCTTAACAAGCCTGATCTCCTTCTATGACAACGTGACCCACTTGGTGGATGAGAGAAAGGCTGTGGATGTTTTTTACCTGAACAGTCTCCTACAGCATCTTCCTGGAGAATGTGGCTGCCCATGGTTGGATGGGAGTAATCTCTGCTGGGTTAAAAATTGGCTGGAGGGCCAGGCCCAGAGAGCGGTGGTGAATGCAGTTATATCCAGTTGGTGGCTGGTCACAAGTGGTGTCCCCCAGGGCTTGGTATTGAGGCCAGTTCTCTTTAACATCTTTATTAATGATCTGGACAAGGGGATCGAGTGCACCCTCATTAGGTTTGCAGATGACACTAAACTAGGTGGGAGTGTCAACCCGCTTGAGGGTAGAAAGGCTTGTCAGAGAGATATGGACAAGCTGGATTGATGGGCCAAGGCTAATGGCATGAGGTTCAATAAGGCCAAGTTCCCAGTATCTGCACTTAGGTCACAACAACCCATCAAGTGCTACAGTCTTGGGAAGAGTGGCTGGAGAGCTGCCGGGCAGAAAAGGACGTGGAGGTGTTGCTCAACAGCCGATTGAACATGAGCCAGCAGTGTGCTCAGGGGGCCAAGAAGGCCAACAGCATCCTGGCCTGTATCAGGAACAGTGTGGCAAGTATGACTTGGGAGGTGATTGTCCCCCTCTACCAAGCACTGGTGAGGCCCTATCTCGAGTACCGTGTACAGATTTGGGCCCCTTACCACAAAAACCGCATTGAGGTGCTGGAGCGGGTCCAGAGGAAGGCAACAAAGCTGGTGAGGGGTCTGGAGAGTAAGCCTCATGAGGAGAGGCTGTGGGATCTGGGGTTGTTCAGCCTGGAGAAAAGGAGGCTGAGGGCAGACCTTATCGCCCTCTACAACTACCTGAATGGAGGTTGTAGAGAGGTGGGGTCAGTCTCTTCTACCAAGTCACAGGCAATAGGACAAGAGGAAATGGCTTCAGGTTGTGCCAGGGGAGGTTCAGATTGGATATCAGGAAAAATTTTTACCCTGAAAGGGTTATTAAGCATTGGAATGGGCTGCCCAGGGAGGTGGTTGAGGCACCATCCCTGGAGGTATTTAAAAGACGGGTTGACATACTTCTCAGTGACATGGTTTAGTGATGGGTTGTTGCTTTTTATCAGAGTTAGGTTGATGGTTGGACTGGACGATCTTAATGGTTCTTTCCAACCTAGACAATTCTATGATTCTAAGAGGTGCATCGGGCACCAGGTACTGCAGATAGGGCAGTCCTCTCCCAGCAACTGCAGAAGCTGCCTCCTCACCTCAATCAACAGCAGCAAGTTTTTTGTCCTTTAAGAGGTCAGAATAGCAGATAATCCCAGGGCCAAAATCCCCACACTATCTCGTATTTTTACAAATCAACAATTCAAGCTGGACTGGCCTAAACAGCTTACAGAAGTTATCACTACTTCAGTCTCCAAGTCTCCTCTGCAGTCACTCTAGCCACTGCAGCATCATCAGTGCAGCACAGCATCCCTCAGGGCTTCCTTGGTTGCTCTTTACATTGTCTCCATGGATTTAATTTGCAGCTTAAAATTTCTTCTGCAAACAAGACCACTTACAATTGAAAATCTTTTCATGGATTCATCTGTGAACAAACCAAGCTCTTCATATTTTTTTTACTTTTGTTCCCTATCCTACAAGTGTCCAGTTTTCTTCCTAGCAGTGATGTATAAGCCATTTCTGTGGGCTTCTCATCAATATATCAGTTTGTAGAAGTGGAACTAGCTCCTCCAGCAGGTGACAGAACTCAACACAGCACATGGTGGAATACAGAAACAAATTTGGGAGGCTATTTCCCATTTCTACCAGAAAAGTGTGATAGAAACAGCATTGTGTACATGTAAAAATAGAATGCTTCTTGCCCATTCCTGTTTTAAGTATCACCAGTATGCACTTCCCAAAACTACCACCATCTGAAATTCAAGATATTGATGCTTCCTTTTCCCAACCTGCAAACGATTGATGAGATTTATCATTGCTGGCCCAAGAGCTCTATGTATGTCATTGATAACATACAGGCCCTTTTTTTACACTTCTTCAATTTTCTCTAATTCGTTCAGAAGCCATTTCAACTAAGGTACCTAATAGCTGAGCATTAAGTGCCTGGATGTTAATTAAAATACACAGAGTGAGTCTTTGTGTCCATTCATCTATTGAATTCACAACATGATCATTAAACAACAGGCTTCATAAGATGAACTTTTCATCTTTGACAGGATAACCATTCTACCTAGCCTCCTATTATCATGGATCATTATTTTAATACTGACTGAACCACACCTAATTCCCATGGGGCTACTCCAAGATCCTCTCTAAAATGGAGTCATAATTCTCTCTTAAATAGTTAATCAACTTGCCAGTATTTTCATCACATCCACTTCAGTACCACTGAAAACCTTGCCTTGCTTGTTCAACTTTAATTTTATAAGAGCTGTGTATTACATTTCAGCCCATATGAGTAACACACAGGATCAGAACATGTTTTAGCTAATTAATGCTTCTGTAACTAGAGTCGTTGAAAAATAACCATCAATTATTTATATAATTGGTAGACTAAGAGGCCCACAGAGAAGTATTGCCTTGTTCCAAGTGCTGTGCTGAGAGAGTGAAGCACAAAGACCTAGAGCACCAAAGACTCCTGTCTGCTTCCAATACTACATTACTTTGTATGAATTCTCATTGGCTTCAGAAGGCGTTCATTAGCATAGATAAAGGTCTTGGACTCATATTAAATTTCCCTATCCTTTTAAAATTAATGTTAGCTACTATTAAACTTTCCTCCGCGCCTTTAGATGAATGAACATTTTGAGACAACTAAAACATTCACACTGAGTACCTGCCAGATGTCACATAAACTAAGGGCATGAGATGCTTTTCTTGGAATTACCCACAAATCACATTGATAGATTTTGAAAAAAGACATCCTGTTTTCAGGCTCTTAATTACTAGTAAATTAAGCAATATACATAACCTTTTAACTAGAAGTTAAAATATTTTATACCAAAAAAAAATTTTGTCAAGGAAAAAAGAAATGGCTATTGAACTTCCACTTTTTCACAATAAAAATTATTAACATTAAAATAAGCTACATAAGACATAAAGGGGATGTTAGGGAATATAGCAGACCCAAGAAAACAACTCATATATCAAGAACATTGATGGCACTGCTTGGCAGAATTGTTCCTAGGTAGAGGTTGGGAAAGAAGGAGACAGAGAAAGAAAAAAAAGTTCTCCACATTGAGTCATTTACCATGATATTATTTTGACTTTTTTTGTCCTTTACAGCTGACAGAAGATAAAGCCCTCTGCCACTGACAAATGGGGAACACCTTAGTGTGACAAATGTGTAACTTAATCCTCTAGACAAAATCTAACCATAGCACTATAACCTTTGGTTAAGGTTTGGGAGCTGGGGAGTTAGTCAGTTGAATGGTTGGTTGGGGGGTGAAGATGGTTTGGGTTTGGGGCAAGTTTAGGGGTATTGATTTGTTTGGTTGGTTTGCTTTTTAGTTTTGGATTGTTTGGCTTTAAAAAAAAATCAAAAACATGCCTTGGAATATCAAGTATTAAAATCCAGTCACAATCACCATCATCAGTAGTGTTGTTATAAAGAGTACTGCGTAAGCTGATACATTGAAGACCTTAAGGAATTCCTTGCCTCAAATCATAATGTAGTCAACAGAGTTTAATGAGACACCCTTAAAACTATTCTAGCTCTAAAATTCAAGTTAGTTTAGTTTCTTGAAGAATAATTTACATTTGGTTTTAAAATTGTCATCATCTCCCCCTTAAAAGATATTTTCATCTCCTAAATGCTATTTAGCAAAGTACATTTCATTTCCAATGTACTCAAAAATTATCTTAATTTGTCAGAATGCCAAGGTGCATTTCCAGGGTCTTCTTATTCTACTCCTGTTATGCTTTGCCACACATGATACTGATTGAATACAGTACATGTTGCATTTGCAGTTATTAAAGCAGCAGTACAATGCAAATTTAAATGCCGTAGTGGTGCTCCACATTAGGTGAACCACAACAATCAGTTCCCCCAGAAACAAAACCAAAACCAAACCAAAAAAAAAAACCCAAACAAACAAAAAAAATCAGCCCCGAGGGCTGCCTGCAACATCAATGGTATTTATTGCCCTTCCTGGGAATCAAGGTGAAATATTTGAAAATATTCTTAAGGTGGTCTTATCTCAGGAAATTCTTTCTGTATCTGATGCAAAATTTTACTTGTGCCAATAGTGCTAAATAAGGTTAACTTGGAGATGACCATCGTGGCTTTGGCTGCTAGCTCACAGGGGCAAATGTGACCTGCTGGCATTCCTTCACAGTTTACAAAGACATGCCAAAGAATCCAGGTTTTGGCATGGACACCTTGGAAAAAGAGTTTTACTGTACTTTGAACTGTATTACTTTGAAGAAGAGGAAACAAATCCTGCAAATGCTTAACACTGCAGATTAGTGTAACTGTTTACAGGATCTGTATTAGTGGGGTCTATACTGGTCACTATGTAATATTGTAAAATACAAGGTACTTTATTCTACATGAACATGCAAGACTTAACACCAGGTTTATTTCATCTAACTTCCTAGACTGATCAAACAGGCCAATTACAGATGAAAACAATTATTTTTTACTAATAGCAAACTATGCAACACAATAGTTCTGTGTTTCTGTGCTGATGTTATCCGATG
This sequence comes from Nycticryphes semicollaris, assembly GCA_013400055.1. NCBI lineage: Eukaryota > Metazoa > Chordata > Aves > Charadriiformes > Rostratulidae > Nycticryphes > Nycticryphes semicollaris. Next base: position 446,014 of record VXBJ01005699.1, read on the forward strand.
TGAATAGGGAATTTCCACTTCTATCATAGTCTATCTACCAAATATCACTTCCACATAACCCTAAATTATGGTAATTCAGTTGTTTCCATGGGGACAGGCCACACTGGACAATCCACATGTTTTGATTTGAAGAGAAGATAACTAGGCAAAGAGCTACTTAAACTTGACCTGCCACTTATGGTCGCTAACACACAGAATATTAATATCAAAAGTTGACAGTGGCAATGTTTGGTTTGATGCTATGGAACAGGCGTGACTTTACCAGCAAGCATGGTAAGAAGGCTGTAAAATCTCATTATGACCACCTATCATTATGGATACTCAATGCCGCATTTGAGAGGAAATCTTGTAACATTGTATTTCATGCACATTGTCTTCATTGTGCACTTTGTCTTGGACATGCAAAATAATATCTCAGTTTAAATGGAGGAACACAGAAAAAATAGAAAGGTTATATTATATTAAGAGAGAACCAAGCTTCTCTGGAAAACAGCAATAACAAATGACAAAAAGTTATAAGGAACTTGAAAACTAGTGAAAAATTCCTTAACTGACAAATACTAACTGCATGGGTATGGAGACAGACCATAATCTTGCCTATTTTCCATATATTCAAAAAAATGTAATACTCCCCTCTCCACAGACAAATCATATATCTTAATTTATTTTCTTTTCTCTATTCTTTTACACAATAAATTGACAATACAAATGAGAAACATGTTTGTCCCTAATTAATCAGCATATAAAAAAACTGTTAATATCATGTCAACAAACATTAACACCAAGGAAATTCCAACATTTTCCAACAGATACTTGGAGAAAGAAAGATTTTTACATTGTTATAATGCTATCTTGTCTTCTTAGAGATGGACTTCCTGACATCTAAGTATCTTTAGTCTACAAAATCAGCTTCTAGAGGAACTAAAATATCCTGTAAGATTCATAGACTGAGTAGCCCAATGCAAATGATGCCATGCTTATTTAATTTAGATTTATCAAGCTTACAGTCTTTGCACAGTAAGGTTAACTGAGATCATAAATCAATCAACTTTCCAGCCACAAGATGACAGAAGCCCTTAGAAGTCAGTCATTAAATGCTGAATCCGCTGTATTACTCAGTGAATATATCATTCAGATTCCCAGAGGACAATGGCTTGATCCCTTTTCTTGGGGGGGGGGGGGGTTCTTTTTCAAGCAATGAGGTTAAACAGAATCTAACTACATAGGCTGTATCAAAGATATTGGGTTTTTAGCTATATACTTACTCTAGGCCACCTAGAAAGGACAGTGCAGAGATGTTTATTGAAGACCACAGACATAGCAGAAACCCTTTTGCCCTCTTCCTTTCTATTGCTACTGCTTTAATTAAAAACTGATGCTGTTTCAGGAAAGAGATTGTCTTCAGGATATCTGATTGTCCTTAAAATAGTATTTTTCTTTGCAAGACCATATGCAGGTGGCATAAGGTAGAGGAACCAAACCTGTTCTAACCCAGGAGTCCAAAAGTGGAATCCCTCACACAGGAGCAGCAGCGCAGACGGCTGTTTTGAGTTGCCTTTGCAGCCAGCCCTCTGAACAGATCAGACTAATCTTAGGACCTGGGCCAGAACATACAGCAAGAGTGAGAAATGCACTACAGAATATGCCTCAACTTCCAATAATACTATGAGAAAGATCCACTTGTTATACTAGCACTGAAACAACAACAACAACAAAAAAAAAAAACAACAAACACGCATGTTCAGCATACACCACTAGAAATGTAGAAATTGAAATTCTTCTATGTTATACACCAAAAATATAGCATGCTGTAATTTAGACTATCTTGAGTCTTATGAACCAATAGACACATATTTTTACCAGAAGTAAAATCAGAAGCTGTTCTCACATCAGTTCAACAGGCCAGCTGTACCCTTCACATGTGCTTGATCGGGGTATTCAATTAAATTCACAGCAAGATAGCAGACAGCAATTTCAGCATGTTTTAACAATTAAATACAGGAGAAAAAAAATGTGAAATGAGAAACAAAAAAAAAGAAGTAAAAGCCACATGTCTTGGGCATGGAAGAAAAAGGATAATGCGTAGTCCCTTCCAGTTTCTCAGGAGATTCTGGAGGGAAAAACACTTTCCCTTTTGATTAGGCAGCTTGTGTGTTGGGGGAGCAGAAGTGACTATGTACATACACATATACAGATAGAGAAGCACTGATAGGGACTGCATTTTTTTTTAATTTTCAAAATCAGTTAATTTTTCCCATTTAAAAAGGAGAACAAATAATTTCCTCAGAACATTTACAAAAAACCTTTTCCTCTTCAGAAGGAAAACTGTGACAAAATGTTTTTTCTTAGTCAGCTCTCTATGACACCATTTGTTAGTTTGTATATTATTTAAGACTTCATGTCATCACTTGGAAAGGGCCCCAACCAGAATTTGAATCCAGCTGGAATTTAGGTAAGAAATGAGTTAAATAATTAAATCCAAATCTCCGCCTAGACTTTTCAGGTTCTGATGAAATTCAGAAATGAGAGAAGACTCCAAAAACAGCTGTTCTCATGGGGGTTGTGTAATTTGGTTATAAAAATCATAGCAGTAAGATAGTCATGTGTTAGCAGTATTAAACCTTGACCCCGATGCTTAGCATAAAAGAATCAGAATCCGAGATCACTCTCTTTCTGTTCAGTGCAAAGATGGCTCAGCCAGGCTATGCAGTGAAACACAGCCACCTGCAACTCAGGAAACTGAGCAAGGAAAATGTTAAGTGTCAAAAGGGCTTTTGATTTCTTTCTTATCCTGCCAGTGATTTGATGCATGTACACTATGCCAAGTCAACTAGACTCAAATTTTCAGATGCAATCTGCAATTTGGCTCCCCTTTTGGATGTGTTGACTGTTTGCACTGAAAGCAATTTAAGCTGTAAGTTCTCAGCATCTCTGAAAAGCAGACCTACATTTGAGTCAAAAGCGATAGAGCACTTAAAACAAAAACCCATTGGGGACTTCCCTTCAATGGATATAAATATCTGTGACTTTCAAAGAGGTCCAGAGAAATAGCACAGTACTCAGTGCACCAATATGGGATTTGGAAGACCCATGCTCAATAGACCAACTGGCTGTAGCCAAGTGACCTAACAACAGCTCCCTGCTGATATGACCATAGTACTTTCCAACATTGTGCGCATGTAGTGAGAATAAGTATATCAAAGTCTGGGAGGTTCTCCTGCTGCAGCATAGGGGCTGTTCATTTTGCAGGTGGAATGAAGACAAGGACACAAAACTTCCGTATGGCTGGGAACTGAGTTATTCTGAGGAAACATGAAATGTCTTAACAGGGCTTTGTATTCCAGCAAATTACTTAATAGACCCTTTCTTCATTTTAACAATAATAAATGTAAACACATTTTTGGTAAGAAAAGTGTGTTCACTGCATGTCAGAAGTAAATTTAGACAAAAATATATGTTTTCCACGAAGTAAGACTAAAATTGTTGTTCAGTAGTGCATTAAACAGAAGTAACAACTATGTATTTCCTAGTCCATAAGAACCAAGCAATACAGAAACATCTCTGCCATCTTATTCTTGTATTCATGCCATATTTTAGGCATGCATAAAATAGCCTGTACAATATATTTCTACAGAACCCTACATGGCAGTTGACACGGCAGCAGGATTTGACCTGAGGGTGTTCGGTACTGAAAAGTACTGTTCAGCAGCAACAAACTGTCTTCAGGATTAGCTTCTCAATCTTTCCATGAGACATACCTCCGGACCACCCTACACGTGCCACGGCTGCAGAGGTGACAGCAGGGGAATCAATGGGGCTGTGTTAGAAGGAAAGCACCATATATTCTTATTTTTAAGTATCAGTGTGTGTGTGATTTGCCTGTCAGTTAACATTAACACAGGTCAGAAACAAAGACAGGCCAGGCCGGGCCTCAATGCATGGCCAGAGCTGGGCTCCTTGCCAGCAGGGAGAGCAGGCATCCATACCCTAGGTCCCCAGTCACCACAAGGCTGCGCCACCAGTATGGCTTGCCATGGTTACATCCTGCATGTAGCCACCTCTGACACCAAAGCGGCCATTAGCTGTTGGGGCACCCAGCACTGTGTGTGAAGAACAACTCTCCCCATCTTACCTCAGAGTCTTTCTCTATCTCTAGCCCTGCTTCCAAGAGGTTGTGCTCGTACTCCTCCCGCTGCAGCCGCTTCTCCTCCTCTAGGGCATCCAATGGGCTGAGTTCAATCACCTCCACACCTGGTGGCCCCGGCCGCTCCTGCAGGACACGCTGGGTACCATCCTGCTGCTGTCGGTCAGCACGGCCCTTCTCAGTCCCGCCATTCAAAACCAGGGCCAAGGCAGCAAATCTGTGTGTCGCCTCAGGTGAGGCCACACTAGGTGGGTGCCGAGCCAGGCGTTTTCGGTAGTGGTAGGCTAACACATAGTCAACCTTTCTCTTGCTGTCCCTGAAATGCATGCAGCTTGGGGATGCCTTGTCCACAGCCCCTCCTTGCGTCGCATCCAGGTAATTGTTTATAATCTGGGAGAGAAACACATGAGTCTCACCAACAAGAAAGCCAAAAAGCCGAAGAACATGGCTGGCACGGGGTTTACCTACACACAAGCATGTAAAGCTGCACAGAGTCAAAACTGAAGGCCAGCCAGGGGTCAGCAGGGCCTGCAACAGCTCTCTGCAGACCAGATGAAGTCCAGCTAACATATTCCAACCGAAAACAAATTGGAGTAGCTAAAGATAGCAGCCTTATCCCAATGCATGGGATATCTACCTACCCACTTGATGGGCAGGTATGGAGGCATATACTGACACTGTCTTTGTCCTCCTGCATGTACACAGACCATGCAGAAGAAGAGTCTGGAAAGGTGCCCAACAGAGAAGGATCAGCAGCCAGCTGAATACAATTTGGCACTGTGCCCAAGGTGGCCAAGAAGGCCAACAGTATCCTGGCCTTCATCAGGAATGGTGTGATGAGGACTAGGGAAGTGTTTGTCCTGTACTAAGCACTGGTGAGGACACACCATGAGTACTGTGTACAGTTTTGGGCCCCTCACTACAAGAAAAACATTGAGATTCTGTAATGAGTCCAGAGAAGCGCAATAAAGTCAGTGAGGTATCTGGAGAACAAGTCTTACGAGGAGTGGCTGAGGGAACTGGGGTTGTTTAGCCTAGAGAAAAGAAGGCTGAGGGGAGATCTTCTCGCTCTCTACAACTACCTGAATGGAGGCTGTATAGAGGTGGGGGTCAGTCTCTTCTCCCAAGTATTGGGCAATAGGATAAAACCAAATTACCTCAGATTGCACCAGGGGTGGTTTAGACTGGATTTTAGGAAAAATCTCTTCATCATCAAAAGGTTTATCATATTCTGGAATGGGATGCCCAGAGAAATGGTGGAATCACCATATGTAGAGGTATTAAAAAGACATACAAAAGTGGCACTTAGGGAGATCATTTAGTGGTGGTTTTGGCCATGTTAGGTTTATAGTTGGACTCGATGATTTTAAAAGTCCCTTCCAACATAGAAATTTCTATGATTCTATGATTTTGAAATGGAATGGAGAAATGAGAATAAAAATCACATTACAGATTGGGATAGGAGAAAGGACATGCTGTGGAGCAAAGTTGGGCAGGGGAGGGAAATAAAAACTGTGTGCAGGAAGAAAGTGAAGTAACTGATCTGAGGTAGAAGGTGAGAAATACCTTCAATGTAGTACAAGAGCTGGACAGAAATGCTTTGGAAAATAGCAGGGATTAAGGAGGGTATGTCCCATGGATGACTTAGCAATGTTATCTGACTTGTATTTTAACATGTTATGAAAAGACTATGCAGCTGGCCAGTAATGCTGCAAAAGGAATTATTAAAAATCATTCATATTGCTCATGTTACACTCAGTTGCCCCCTTGGACCATCTCTGCCTCCTTGCCTCCACTATTTGAACCCTTCCGGGGTGAAGCTGCTCCAGTACTAACCCCCACCATCACAGCCCAACTTGGACGGCTGTTACCAACCACCATTTCCAGCTCAACACTTTATCTGAAAGCCCTTCAGAGAGCTTTATGCAGTGTCATTAATTAGAATGACACCAACCCTCCACTGGCTGGGAAACAACATACAAACAAATAGGGTTAGCCTTATCCAAAACTATCAGCCCATAACCAAATTCCAGACATTAATGGTTTCTATAGATGGCTATACAAGCAAAATCTTGACAGATACCAGCTACAGATTTCTCTCTTTCTCTACCTCCCTGCCATTACCTGCACTGGTAGTCTTGAATGCAAAGTTAATTAAGCATATTGTATAGCAATTTTCTCATTTGTTAACACAACATGAATTTTTGAAGTTATTATATAAATGTGCATATTATTATATACTCAAGCATCTCTCAAATTCTTGCTTTTCATTGCTTTGCTTTGCTTAGTTTCCCACAAAGTAGTTTGCAATCCTCATATCACAAAATAAATCTTGTTTTATATGGATACTATATCATTCATTCTTTCTTGAAATTATCACCAAATAATCTGTTCTGCTTACGCTTACCACACACTTTATGAGTAAAGTGTATATATAGTCCCCTTAGGCATATCTAAACTTACTCTCAACACTATATTCTGGCAGAATATAAAGCTGCTTGGGAGATAGCATTTTACTGCAATTCCCCATTTCCAAGTCAGATACATTTCCATATATTACTCACAGGCAGTCCATGCAAACCTCCTGGATCCATTTCTGCCAGAGTGAAGAAAAAAATGTTGCAGATTTCTTGTCCCTCTTCCAGAGAGTTTCACGCTATACACCGCAAAAGTAATGATGTCACCATTGCCAGATCTCTGGCACAACACAATGCATTAGCTGATTCTAGAGAAGATGAATTCTAAGCGTCATTTCCTCCCTTACTGGTTAATGTGGGCAGAAATGAGAAGTACAAAGAAAACACTGGAGAGAGAACAAGGAGGTTGGAGAACATGAAAAGTTGCTAAGAGGTTTTAGTGTTTATTACATGTGTGTAGCCAGCTGCTGCATCCCAGCCACCTGAGAGAGCACCATAGCAACACTTGATGTTGCTGGAGTAACATAGAATAAAACGATGAGGAGATAAAACAACACCTCTCTCTCCCTTCCTCTCTGTTGACTTTTTTCCTCAGTCTCAGCAGCAAAGCAGTATCCCCATTATTATGGGTGTCTATTGCACAGAAAGCAAATTGAAATTCCCACAGGCTTCCATAAGGACATTTTCTGGCCCTAAATTTGCATTGCTTTCCTCACCATGTGAGATTCTGGCACATTCTGGAGGAAGACAAGTAAGCAATTTGCAAAATATCACTGAAGGAACTCTCAAAACCTTTCTCCTCTCACAACCATTGTAAAATTCAGAATCGGTGATTTAAATTACCTTCTTTAGTACCACATTCGTTGCTTCTTGACATTTCCAAGATAAATAGTCAGTGCACCAAGCAGTAAAAAAACATGAAGGTAGGATCAGCATTTCATGGCAATTTTATTCTAGTCCTCTACTAGGGTAACAGTTTGTTCTTGCTGTACACTAAGAGACCCTACTGTAGTATCAGTTTACTTTCACAGCCACTTTTTCCCAGTATGGTGTTGATTTGCCCAACACACAGGAGTAGTGAATGGTGCTCTGCTCACCCTGCATCAAGCCTCTTCCTCATCACAAAGGTGTTAGAGATCAGTTAATGAATACAAAATCTTACTTACAGAACTGCTGAAGGAGTCTGTACACTTTGGTGCTTCAAAAGCTCCATTGATACTGTTGCTGTGAAAGGAAGTCCGGTTTTGAGGAACTGTGAGGTATTTGCTGGTGTATGATGAAAAAGAGCACCTTGCTGATTTTTCTGCTTTCTGTCTGTTCAGAGTTGGGTGTGAAGACATTAGAGGGAAGTCTGAAAATAAGAGATAAGTATTGTAATATAAAGCAGTTTTTGCACAGGTAGTTTCCTAAAGGAACGGGAGATATGGTGGTTAATAGACACTATTCAACTTCGGATGCTGTGCTTCAGTAAATGGAAAGGGGTGCACACAATTGTAGAGGAAAAGCAGGTACTTACCTGGGTGAAGTGCTGGGGAAGGGGGAACAATAACACAACACTGCCTTTAGCTCAGCACTACCCTGGTTGGTCAATAACACTTGTACTGCACTTCAGTCAAGAGGTTAGGAGCTGGACAGTCTGTGCTTTGCAGCTAGCAAAATACCTCCCAGGACATGAGCATGTTCTGCATCTTAAGTGACTGTACCCTGGTTCTCTGAATGCAGCATTCATGCCAGATGGAAACTAAATCACTGCAAATAAACTGAGTCACATTTGCTTATGTCTTACAACTAGGCCTGGAATGAACTGGCTTTTAGTTCTAGTGTGATGTGACCAAATCTAGTGGGATCAGGTACAGACCCAAACTTCTGGCTAACAGTCATTCTCCACTAAGAACTCTAAACTTTTGGACATATAATGGTGTGAAAATCTCATAAAGTACATAGAAGTTTATGCCTATGTGTTTTGACTTGAGGGAATAATGTCTTGAACCCTGTAGTTTTAGATATGTTCACTGTATCTTGTATTGACAAATTATATGGTCACAAAGCAGCATCATGTAGGGTCTGAGTGGGTACAGAGTTAATTGACATCCCCTGTTCACCACCACCACCATCACCTGTCATAGCACCATCTACAGCAACAACAGAGTATGAGAAGAATGTTTGGTCACAGGTAGGAAATGCAGAAAGTCAATCCCATACAGGCAGTAGCACAGTGAAAAAAAAACCTGTGATAAAAAATATTGAGTACTGAAACTCCTTTGACATACAAATGTTTCATACTCTTTCCCCCTCTAGTGGTGCCATAACTAAAATGGGGTTGAATTATCTTTACCTATAGCTTCTTTGAGAAGTTTATTGGAGTGAAAAACCTTGGCTCTCCTTCAAACATTAGTGTTTTCTACCAGAGAGAAGACAAGCAGACCGATCTGTCCACACAGTTAGCCCTGCTACCGCTAAAGCGACAAATCATCATGCCTTTCCAATCAGGAGTTTTGTCTTCCTCAGGAAGAAGAAATAACTGAAGCATTCCTCAGCTCCCATATATCTTACTAGACCATCCTGGGAATGCTGCAGTTTTCTTGCTCCCCTTAACCTTCTGTCTAAGGAAACAAGAAGCTTCAGCAGCACAGTACAGTTTCTTTCAATCTGCTGCACTGTGCTATCAGAAAGTAATTTCACCCTTTTCCACAAGAAATTGCTGGGAAATTTGATCGATTTACTCCAGACCTTCCTTATGGTAATACATACAGGGGCAGAGGTGGAAACAGCTGTGTCTCTTGTTCTGTGTTCACATGAATGAAGAGTGTTTTTCCTGCATTGCTGAAATTGCCAACTGGTGGCAGAAATACCTTGAATTGCATCTCACAAGACAGAGCATTGACAGAAGGGTCTGTATGCAGGAAATCTATAGAGTTGTGCAGTGACCATCATCTTAAATTAATTCAAGGAAAAACTGACAGGATCCATTCTTATATATGTGATCGCACAACTTTGTCTCTTTTTTTTTGGTTGGGTTTTTTTTTTATATTTTCCTTTTTTTCTTTTTTTTCTTTTTTTCCTTTTTTGTGGGGGTGGAGGGGAAGATTGCTAAAATCTCATAGTAGTATTTCCCCCTTATTTTAACAAATTCTTTCCTTTTTTTTTTTTTTTTTCAAAGAGTTTAAGGCAGACATTGTGTCCTACTAATAATCTTCTATGCCCTGTACACAGGCTGAATCTGCTTACCCACAAAAGAGGAGACAGTAAAATAGTAAAGAAAATGCTTGGGAGGAGGGGGCCTGACCTCTAAATTATTCTTGTGTTTTCTATCAATAATGGATTAGGGTCCTGCAGCACTTGAAGAGTACTGTAGATTGACTTACCAATCGCCCTTTTCTGATCTCTGAAGGAGACTCGCACTCAGTTTACTTTAATGATGCCACAAGGGACACTCCAAGGAAAATAATTAATAAGTGAAGGTTTCATTCCCAAAGGCTACACACAGCATTTCTCCAGTGTTTTCAGACTAAGCCTAGGATATCTCACAAGACCTTTGCACAGTCAATTCAAGATCTTTATTCTTCCCAGTCCTTTTAACTGGGCCTAGGAAAAAAATCTGCATTTCATTTATAATAAAATGATTTCATTTCCATTATGCTTCCCAACGTCCAGAAACTGTGTCATGAACCTGAGGTTAACACTGGTAAGCAGGTGAGGCAGAGACTTTCAGTCAGAATAAATTTTTCGATGGAAATCCAATTTCCATATCTGAATTTGGAAGACTACTGTTCTCCCAAAAGCTTTTAATCTTCCCAAATCAAACTGACTGATTCAAAGTGCTTTGTTGTGAATGAGTTCCACATTTGATAGTGCTTGCCTGTGGTACTGCACTCAGTACCTCAGGGGCTTCTACTTCAGATGCTGCCTGACCTCATTCTACCCTGTAAGCCTTTACGACATCTGGCCTTACATGTTCTCATTCTGTAAATATTCTAGAGGAATTAATATCAATAGAAACAAGCTGTGTGTGTTTGTATGTGCATATATATATATAAAATTTTTAATATGTGCACACATGCATAGCTTTGGTACAGATATATATATCCCCAGAGACCAGCAAAAGAGTGAATCTTGAATTCAACCTGGAAAGCAAATGTTCAACAATTACACTTACCCTAGAAAAACAGACTGGGAGCCATCCCTCTAGTCAAAATTCTTTAAGAGGTAAATGGCTTCCAAGGACAAGGTACCTCGAGGACAAAGATCAGTGACCAGCTCTAGTTCCAGCACCAGTTCACAGCCAGTTATCATCTATGTTGCTCACACAATCTCTCTGCAATCCTTTGCTTCAGCTCTTTGTAAACTTGAGGGTTGGCTGTGTGTGCACCAATTGACCTCGCCACTTGAGTTTCCAGTTCCCTGTCTAAAGTGCAATGATGAAGAAGATGCACATACTGCCAAATGTAGAAGGAGTGAGGAGGTATATTATAGGACATACTGCTTGTGAAATATGCCTTAAGGGACTCTACCTAATTAGGAGCTCTGTATTAAATCCTGAGTAACAGCCAATTATCTGATCTAAGTGGTCCAGATGGTCAGCTTATCATAGGCACAACCACTTGCAGAATACATTGTAAATGGTTTGGCTACCCACAGCACAGACACTGACCTGCTTTCATTTATTTTCCTCTCTTTCCAGTTAAGCATCAGAAATGAGTTGCATTTCTGAAAGACATCACAGACAAAGGTATACCTCTACTCTCACAGACGCCTTTACAAGGTTGTTAAAAACATCTACAATTTAGGAGCAGTTTGGCAAACTTGTTAATCCTTCTACCCTCCAAGTGGTTATGGAAAAAAACTATGTGAATTTACTGATTCTATGTAGCTTGACTTAAACGTATAGTTTCTAAAGGAAATATGTATAAATAAAAAGATGTACCATGATTATACATGTGTTCTTCAGGTCCCCACTAAGTTAATGACTTCTAAGTCCTGAACATGCACATCTAGAGTTGCTGATTCCAATATAGCCAGTTGCACCTGTATAAGTATGCCAGTATTTTCATTGCACTGCAGTTTTCTGTTTTAAGCTGCCACCTCTTGTCTCTTCAAAATACCAATTATTATTATTTAATATTTCAATGAAAGAGTTTCAGACACAAGGGAGTTCATGTTAATTAAATAAGCCTTGGTCAAGCTTAAAGGAAACAGACCACTAAAGGAAACATCTGGGAATAAATGTATACACAGGAAATCCATTCTTTAATAAAAATTACTTGAAGGAAAAGGTGCACTAGGTTTCATTAAAGATCATTTAGATTAGTAAAATGTTCCCAAACACCATATTTGAATAAAAGAAGGATAGAATTTGACCATTAAATTTCAGTTATCTGGTATTTCTTTCTTCAGGATGGTTTAAGAACTATTTAGATGCTTAGTGCCCTACTACTTAGCTGCTTCTACTAAAGTCAGTCCCATAACTAAACTCATCATTGGACAGTTCCCTCTATAAAGAGTATTTATTCTCTGATCGTATTCTGGAAGCTGAGAAGTAAAGGGGAAATGCTATTATGTACAGCCAAAGGTAAGAGGACACAACTGAGATACTGATTCCTATTCAGAGCACGTCCTTGTGCTGAGTGTCCTCACTCAGGATGTGGCAATTCAAACTGAATATTGGAACATGTTCCAGACAGGCAGACACACCCAGGTTGTCAAAGGCATTTACCAAGGACATCTCATAGGTGGTTCTGCCCTTCCCATCTGCAGTCTGAGAGGTACCATATAAGCACTCAAACCACAGGCTGCAAATTTGGATCTTCTGTCTCTTGGTGGAAACTCAGCTGTGGGGGAACAGGTAGGAAGCAGCAAACCTGAAAAAATAATGTTTTCTGTTTCTAGCTCTGCATCTTTCTCCCTTTGGTTGAATCCCCAATTTCATTCCCCATGAGGTCTGATAGCCCAGGGCATATGGCTAGGACAATGTGATGAAGATAGAAAGTAGACAGAGAATTGCATGGGGCTGCACAGCCTACCTTAAGCCTTAGCAAAACTGTTCCATCTCTGATCTTTACCTTTACTACCTCTTCCAAGACACACCTATACTTCCATTTCTCAGAAGCTTCCTCTAAGTTCCTCCTCTTCATGGGAGGCTTCATGCCCTCTAATTGGAAATCTGCTTTAATTTGTACCATGCTGCATTAGAGAGCATTAGAGACAATCCAAATCGTCTGTCTGCAATTCCTATGATTCTTAAAAGGCACTAATGGTAGTCTTGAAGACACAGTGGAGGAAATTATACCCTGCTCCAGCTGTGTTGAGTTTGGAGGTGCTGTGCACAAGAAGTAATTCTGGCACAAGTTGAGTTGCTTCCCATATCGCCATGCACTTTGAGACTATAATGATTCAGGAAGCTGGTAATGTGCAGTAAACAGAGACACTTGTCCATACCCCTCTGGCCCTTTGTGTGAATGCATATGTTCACTGATTCTTTAAAGTAAGAGTTACTGACACAAAGGATAATAACAATCCTTTTACAGTCATTTTAGTGAAAAGGAGGTCAATGGCCATCTGCTCCACAGGAGAAGGTGAGCCTGGAGCAGAGTGTAATAGGGCAGAGTGACCTTGCTGGCAGAGAGATCAGATGCAGAGCAGCAAGTATGGGTCACAGTCAGGGCTGGAGGCAGTGATCAGGGCTGGACACAGCTCAATGATCCCCCAGCAAGTCAGCAGTGACAAGGCAAATCCAAGGACAAGCCAGGAAGCAGAGTTCCTGCATCCAAGTCAGTGCTAAACCAGCAAAGGTTCAAGACCAGGTGCAGATTTAGCTCGGGCGGGGTTGAGACTCAACTGAAAAGAAGTTCCCAAGGGAAAAGAGGGCAGCTCACCTGAGCTTTCTTCAAAACAGCTCTGGTTGGTGAAAGAGCTGGCCTTGGACTCAGACAGCTAAACTCATTAACATGGACAACTAAACACCTAGAAGGGGATGTGCTCTTAAACTGCCCCTGCGTTGCTGCCAGAAACAACAGCATTGCATCTTCTTAAACAGACAAGGGCAGGCAAGGGGGAGCACAACTCCTTGCTGGCTTTGACTGACCTGAACAGCTATGGTCACAGACACAAATGTAAAAACCCTGTGGTTGTGCTCCTTTGGTACATCCTTGTACAGTGGAAGCCCATTCTCTGGCATTAGGAGCAGAAAGAATGAACCTGAGTTAACGGAGATGCTCATTCACCTCTGGCACACCCCATGAGCCAGAGAGTCTCTTAAAGGGTGAAAGACTATAAACCTGAATAGTCAAGCGTGAAGGAAATAGAGTAAAGCTGTGTAGATAGATGTGGGAACCATCAGGTACAAACCACAAAAACCTGGGACACCGTATGAATATTTATGTTATCTGAAGACTTAATGGAGTTATATGTACATAATAGAACTCTGTGTATAACTTCACAGACTCCTCTCCTGTTGGTTTTTGTTGTGTTTTTTTCAGTTCTACTCTGCATGTAAAGATTACAGAAAATACCCGATTTTTATGACATAAATCATATATCAGCACTAAGTCCAAGAGTGACGGTCCTGAGATAGAAAAAGGACACTGGTATAACTCAACAAAGATCAGCAGTAGGCATTAAATCTAATGGCTCTTTGCCATGGTGGTCTGATATACAAATAATTTTAGGAAGGAGACTGGATGGGAAAGAACAGAAATGGCATAATTCAGTGAGATGCCTGATAGTTTGGTGTTCACAGCAGAACTACAGCCCCAGAAACAATGAGATAATGTGGAAAAACCACAGAGCTTTTGACCATAGCAGTAAAGTAATAGACACAATATCAGCACAGAACATTATTCTAAGCTTGTATACTGGGAACTCAAACACAAAAGTTTTATGCACCGAGAAGATTTGATCCTTGCATAAGGGAACTGGAAGCTCACTGCTGCGCATTGTCTTCTGAAAAAGGATATTGCTCACTCCCCCCAGTTGCATTGCAATAAGGCAAATGCAGATGGAAACAACAGAAGTCCAGCACAAGATATTTGCCTAGTGATTGTCTTTTCAACATGGATCACAACACTGACCCACAGCTGCACTCCCAAGGCTTGAGAAGAAATCAACTCTGCATGTTTTATCTCTGAGCTGCCTGTATGTAACATGGGGCACAGATTTTTTTTATTTTTTTTCTTTGGTTTTTTGAAAGTGTCCTGAAAGAAGACAGATAAATCCTTTCAAAGTATTCCGTTCTCTGTTCTCCACCCCCTTTCCACGTATTCAACTTCATAGGCAGCAATTAACAATAAAGCAGAGAATAAACTTACCGGGCGTGTGTGTTTCCATGTTGCCTGGAGGTTTGGCTGGAAGTTGCGTCAGTGCTAATAGGATGTGGCTACGCCGATCGTGTGCACAATCTTCTTCTGCACTGGCTTAAGTAGTGAACAGCACTAGCAGCTATTTCCATCCTGGATTGATCCTGCTGTACGCAAACCGCAGTCTGAAGCTAATTAGTGAGACCTTCTGGTTTGGTGATTACTATCACAGAAGAACGAGAGAAAAAACAGGAAAAACTTCCATGACCTGAGAGGCCATGGCAACTCTCTTCTGGCACTTCAGTATCTTGTCTTCATGCTCCATAATGCCTCAACAAGCAATGTAACAACAGACATGTTTTGTCCTAATTCCCCAGAAGGCGGTGGAGGAGAGGAAGAAAAAAGCTAATGCAAAACAAGGGTCTACAACAGAGCCAGTTCTGTCCCAAAACCTGTAATTAAAGGATTAGACTATCTTGGAGATAATTTCTGTGGGGAAGGTTGTCTTTATATCTGCAAATCTTTAGTGCTTCCAGGTAGGAGGTAAGTGCTGAAACCTTTTTGTAAGGCTCTATCTCAACTACTCAAGTTACCTTAATGCCTGGATGCAGCACTGTCATTCCTGCATAAAATATTCAGGAGATTATCTTGTAATCAACTGTCTAATCAGAACAGGCGATGGGTCCTGCTTAGCCTTCAACCTTATAATTTAAGCAATGTATTGGGAAGAAAATTTTTGATGACTAATATCATCTGAGGAAGGACTTTTAGTTGCTAATGATTATTTGGAGTTCAAATCTTTTTCATCTTTTATCCTATTTAGGACATGTAGTTTCAATAGCGTGAGAGGGGGAAGAGGAATTATTCAGTGACTGAATACAGTACAGTGTTTCTATTAGCTTGTAAATTAGGATCGCGCACTGTGTCATGACCGACAAGAACAGCAGTTGTGTACATCACAGAGCTGTACTGATGTACTCTGGCTAAACTATCAAAGATACTGAGTTTGTACAGGGAGGAGGGTGGCTGTTGTGTCCCAAAACTTGGGCTGGGTGCTGTAAATCCCTCCCAGCAAGGCTAAGAAATACACATGCTGCTTTAAACTCTGGACAAATTGTCACTAAGTAGTTTCCCTTTTAATTAAATGGCTACAGACAGACCAAAGAGAATGAGATTAAATTAGATAACTGTGTTCATTTGTTTACTTCAGCTCAGCTGAAGTGTCACATAAGGAATTTTATGAGTAACCTACATTAATGCTATATGTCTGACTTTACTTAAAAGGGAGAGGAATCAGGACCCCTGACTCCATCTAGAACAGCTTTATGCTGGTCAATCAAACTTTTCTGCACTACAATATACTCCTGATAAAAGGGGAAAAGTAATGATTAGGGTCTTTGTGCATATAAGGAATATGAGTACATTAAATTTTAACACTTACTTTACTACTCACATAGAATAATTTCTTCAGATAGGGAAAGTTAAAACACTCCACTGTTCTTAGTCTCTCCTTTGGAATGACACTTCCTAATTTCTAAGTAATTACTAACAGGTATCAAATAATTGTTCTTCTCACTCTGCTTAGTATCTTATGTTAATCTCAGAACTGTTGTCAGTTACTAAACAGGGAACAACCTCGATGCCATAGCTTCTGGACTGACTAGTTGAAAAACTGTTAGACCACAGAAATAAAAAAATGACAAAAACAAAAAGGGTTTTCTCAGTTGCTCCAGATCTCAATATAGTTCACGCTTCCTTTGTACAGGGCAATGGTGCAATCACATAGAGTTCCTGGTAAATTTGCTAGCAAAGTGAGAGCAGAGGGAAGCAACTGGGAAGGAACCATTGAACTGCATTTTTCCATGATGTTTCATAACCAATTAATATGCTCTCTGGATACCAAGCAAAACTACTGCTTTGTATACACACACATCTCTCTGGGAGAGGGGGAAGGGGAATGAAAACTTGATGAAATTTATGCTATTTTATATCCACATTGTATGCTGCACTAACTAAATGACAAAACAGAAAGGCATGCACACTAAGTTCAGTGTAGTATAGGAATGTAGAGCCAAGTCCTGCTAGAATACACGTGGAAACAAAGCTCTGCCTGCACAGGTTCAAATTACTAGCTCTTATAAGTCATAATGATGGGTCCGTTACAGGTAATACAGTTAGTTGAGGTAATAAATAATATACACAGGAGGCAATATGATAGGAAGCCATATCCATCTGGTTAAAATGGAACTGAATCTGTAGTCTATTTTTAAGGCCACTTGCCAGTGGAGAAAATCATATCTTGACGTTACTATGTTTCCACGTCTGAGCCATCTGGTTATGGTGTTAGCTGATAATGCAGAGCTGCAACAAGTAATACAAATATACTACATCATGTTTCACCTGCTGTAGAGGAGTGGTGCTTGCAAGTCTGTAAAAGTTAGCAGAGATATTAGATGCTTTTAATAATTAAGAAGTTATGTAAGACTCCTCCCCAAATCCATTTAATGTTCCTGTAAATCTATCCTGTAGCATGTTCAACAATCCAGCTAGTCTTCTGAAGTGGAAGGATGCCTTCTGAATCATTGGTGGAAAGGCAAAGATTAAGATAACGCAAAACAAGCAGTATATGTAAGTTGAAAAACTGTGTTCCTTGAAGCCTGGATTCTGCTGGTGAGTATCAATAAAGCAATCTGACAAATAGCACTGTCTGATGTGTGGACCCACTGCTATTCCTAAAGTACACAGCTCTCTATTATGCAGCGACTTGAATGTATGCTTGATTATGTTCTTCACTTCTGCCAGGAAAGAACGCTTCTGAAAAAAAGCAGAGTTGTGCTAAATGAAACTGGGCTGTGTGAAAGGCAATCAAAACCTGCATGGAGTAAGTCTTAGCCTGTTGCCTTACTGGCACTGTTAAAGTTTTAGATGAAAGACAACTCTTTTGGGCAGGCTGTCTGAAAAAGTTTGATTCTCATGCCATCAGGTCAAGGTGAAAAATTTCAGTCTGTTAAGGGAGATGATATGATATTCCCTTCCTCTTGCTCATTCCTGTTTATCTGTCTCCATGACAGGATTTTCAAGGAAGCCCCTTCTGGCCTTGAGCACAAGACAGCATATTGGTTTTGCCTGGAATATATAGTTGCTAGACAGGCCTGAATAACTATACCATATAGACCATACAGAAGTCCAGAAAACTCTGTTCTGTAAGAAAAACCAATAAGTGCTCATGGAAAGTAATGCACACCCGCTTTAGTCCATGAATTGGCATGGGTGCCTGAAAGCAGAATTGCAACCAAGGGAGGTGAAGACAGGTTCTTGAACCAGTGTCAAGTCTTAATACAGTCCTTTTTATCCAATCACATTGATCTTCTTCTGCTATGAATATGATCCTATAACCAAGAAATTTTCCAATAAATAATCTGGAGCTCCTTAGCAAAAAAATACTAATTGCTCTAGTATGAAAGGCAGTATCTTTAAGTCTTTTTCTCTCTCAAGACACTTAGAACCACAAGATTTTTTTTGTTAATTGAGTGATGAAAGTAGGAAGGCTTGTCTGTTGGTTGGACAGATCTGTCAATCCACTTTGTTGCTATGTGTGTCTGTTTTTCAGAAGTTCCAGAAAACTGGCTCTGTCTCTGGCCCTGTAGATTCTCCTCTGTGTGCTCCCTGTGCTAATAAGCTGGTCCCTGACTTATACAATTATCTGATTAGACCTGTCTGCAGCCCTGAGCCTTAGGCTGCAATCTTGTCAGCTTTCATGAGCTAAAAATGCTCAGTCCAGGTTAAGTCACAATGGAAACAAAGTGGCAGTCCAGCAATGGTAAGGAAGGCTAAGAAGAAGACATTGCCTTTTGCCCCCTAGCCACTTTTTTTCCCTGGTCCATTCTGATGTTGCAGGCTGCTGTTCCAGGAGTTGCTTATTTGCAGCTTCAGATGAGCTGCTGTGCAGTTGATTACCCAGGTGACCCACATACATCTGTCAGGGAGGTTAATATCCAGAGCCAGTTACAACAAGGAACTAGTGAGAGGATGAAGGAAAACTGGTGACAGAAATCTACTGAAGTAAGTGGGACTGGTGCCAACGAAAACTTGGTTTCTCTTCCTGGGGTTTTTGTGGTCCCACAGCAGAAGAAACAGAGATGCATAAAGTCCTGCACTTCTGATAGCACTATCCAGAAATAGAGTATGTCTTGAATGAATAATAAGGGAAGAAAGGGCTACAAATCAATCCACAGCTGAATGGCAAAAGGGATGATGTAGGGATCTGCCTGGTTCCTCTCAAAAAGGAATACCACCTGCCTTTCTAGTTGAAAGCACAGGGGGGGTTTCTGTTTGCTCCCACAGGGAGCCATTAGGGGAGGTGTTTTGACCCGTTTAATCATGTGACTTTGGCATTCATATTATAAGCAACAGGTATTCATCTCAAAATTTTCCTCCCTGTGACCCAGGGGCAATGGTGACAATGTCTTCCAAAATACCATCCATTTCTACAGATGCCAACCTAAAATCTGCACAGGGATAACTTGATTTCCTGTCCTTTTCTGCTAGGCTTCTCAGGAGCACATTTACCCTTCAGGACTTCTATATATGCTTTTCACTAGTTCAAGAAAACTTCTGCTAGAGCTGAAGAAACTATGGGTTTTTTCACCTGTAACCTATTCCTGAGCCTTAGTAATTCCATAACAAATATATGGAAAGTTTGAGGTTGTTTTTCTAATATACCTCCTATCACTGATTTATATTAAAAAAAAAAGTTCATTAAATTAAAAAATTAAATATGTTTTTGTCTTTCAAAAATGTAAATAGAACGAACAGTTTTTTCTGTCTCATATTTTTTTAAGAATTAGTACTTCCCAGTGAAACTGCTTGACTGGCACCAGATTCTACTGGGATCAACAATCCTGGTTGTCTTTTGATTTCCAAGGCCCGGCAAGACTAAGTAGAGTTTAAATCCTACTATATTTATCCCTGGCAGCAATTAAACCTGCCACTTACAATTCTGCATTTGAAAGAACTCTAACTTTTGTAGCTAATGCAATAGCTGAAGTGCTGGTATTTGGAACTAAGGGAGATCACTTATGAGCTTTCTCTTCAATTGGTATGGAAGTGATTAAGTAAACAGATAAGAGCTACCCCTCAGCCCCATTCACAAGTACTGAGGACTTGTAGATGTTACACAGCCTGTCCTCAGCACACAATTTTTTTGCATTCAGCTTCACAAGGCACCTGTCTATGACTTGCCCAAGTCATAACCAGTATTGCTTTTGTATCAAGAACATCACCCTCTTACTATGAAGTCTTATGCCATAATTAGTGTACTTCTTGACTTGAGGGGGAAAAAAAAGACCAAGAACTTAAAAGTCTATGGTGTGTCACTATGGTCTAAAGTAGGAAATGCAAATGTAAAGTCTCTGAAGCCAATGGTAAATGCCTCAGGATGTGTTCTTTAAGTAGAAGCAACTGTTTCTGTTACTGGTTTGCTTTTTTTGGTATTTTTAACAATGTGAATTGCTCTACCTGGTGATGATGAAAGAGAACAATACAATCTGCAAAACTGTATCTATAAATAATGCCAAGAATAATAAAAAAATGCTCCATTATGCTAATAAGTTTTATTGCTTGCTATGTTGATACCATTAGTTAGTCAGGATTCTACTGGATAAAATTGTCTACAGAGAGAAAATGAGGCTTGCACTGTAAAGTTTCTTCATCATAAAACTTGAGATTACACAACTGGTCTTCTTGGAAATATTCAGTCCGTACACTTCCGAGAATAGCATTCACACTGAGAGGCAGAAGGGATGTAATGCTGCACCACCGTCCCATTGGCACACCGGAGGGGGATCGTGACTATGGTTGTTTGAGTGGCTGTACAGCAGCTGCATAGGTCTTCCCATTTCCCTGTCTCAACAGAGTATCTGGTATTGCTTCGGCACTTGCCCTAGATGGAAAAAAGAGAGATGTAGTTTGAACAGTGCCAGACCCCAGTGCAATCAGAATCCAGGTTCTTCCCTACAAAACATCATTGGACAGCTTTACAGTCTCATAAATCAACTTCAGAGCCTCAAGAGGGATATGTCTGCTTAACTCTATACTTAGATCTGAAAATCAGCTTCACCAATACTCTGATGAAAATTATTTGTTTTATGTAGAAAGTCCTAACAAAGCCACTTCAGAGTCATTAATTCCTGAGGGAAGCAAAGGAGAATGGTATGAACAAAGCCTTTGTGGCTAACATATGTGCATTTTTTCATGCGGGCTTGAATAGGAAAAATTCAGCATCACCAAATTACTTTACGATATAAAAGTGAATCAAAGACAAGGATAGAAATTGATGCTCTACTTACTGAAGTGAAGCTGTAGTGTAGGTTTCCCTTGTGGAAGAGTGAAGAGGGGCAAGGGCAGGGGAGGTTGATTTTGTTCCTTACCTCACAATGAGAAATAGGTACTTCCTTTTCAGCCACACATCCATTGGCATTCCTGTATTGCAGTCTGCTGCTTACTGGTCGACATTCCACTTCCACACCTACCAAGTTAAAAGTCACACACAAAGGTCACAGCTGAAAAGCCCAAACAAAATAATTGTATCAGTCTCAATACAGCTCTATCACCTTTTTGATCCTGACTTACCAACTTGTTCTCAAGTTGCCTACTCTCTTTTACTTTTTTTTGTAGACTGTGCCTCCTTTTGCAAAAGCAAGAGATATATACAATTGAGATCAACAGGGAAAAGAGGTAAGAGGCAGAGATGCAATCTCTTTGTTAAGTGGGAAAATAAGAAATACCCTTGGCAAATAATATTGTGCTAGTACCACAAAAAATCTAATGAGAAAATATGCTTTTTCACTTATGTGCTCCTATGTACTTAAGACCTGGAAGATTGCCCTCAGACACACTAACAAATTCCAATTGCCAAAGCATAACGGACAGCGAAAACTGTCTACTTAACTTTTGCTCAAAGCCTTGTAAGACTCTAGTGAACCAAAGACATCACCCTGACCTGTGCTTTGAACTTGAGAGAACAAGTTCTTCATGCTACTGAGGTGTCTGAAAGACAAACTTTCTCAAGACATGGGAAGGCAATATAACCTATGTCTAAGTCTCTGTGCCTGTGAGAAACTGAGTATTCTATCATCTGACTTTTAAGAATAACTAAATTACTCTGGTTTTACAGCAGCTTTACCAAGCTTTAGTGATGCCTGTAGAGTATGTAACAGATTGCATGTTGCTACTGAGTGACCCGGTAGAAAGATATAAGCACAGAGGAGGTAGAAGAGAGTTTGATATCTAGAAGTATCTGTTTGATTCAAAACTATGTGTTAGTCATCATCCTTACATTGATAATCCATGGTTAGTTGGCTGGATGCAGTATGTTTGTTTTTTCCTTATGGAGGTCCCTGAATAGAGAAGCGACCAGGAATAAGACTGTGCTGTAATACAGAACTTTTCAGTTTTTAGCTATGTCCAAGCAAACATCAATGGGAGTAAATATTTGAAGGCCCATACAATATGGGCTGGTTTAGGCAGCAGATATTTCACTTAGATCAGTTTGCTTTTGCT
Source organism: Nycticryphes semicollaris (assembly GCA_013400055.1). Taxonomy (NCBI): domain Eukaryota; kingdom Metazoa; phylum Chordata; class Aves; order Charadriiformes; family Rostratulidae; genus Nycticryphes; species Nycticryphes semicollaris. Next base: position 468,426 of record VXBJ01005699.1, read on the forward strand.
GCTACAAGGAGGTATCACTTTTTAATCACTATAACTGCTAAATAAATATATGTATTAAGCTGTGCTCATTTGGTACTGGAATGTGATAGGCATTCTCAATTAGTAGAGCCTGCCCACCACCATGTCTTTTAAATCTTAAAATCTGCCTTTGTTAATATATAATTTTCAATATTCCTTACTTGAAGCCTGGTATATTAAAGCTCTCTTAGCTAAATTATCTGCTTGAGCCATTTGATGACAGTCTATCTCAATAGCTTTCTGTCTTCTATTTCTCAAGCCAGAACTCTGTGCTTACACAGGCAGGCAATGGCTGCAAACTCTCCAGGAGTTAACATCCCTCATCAGGGGTTATTATTACAGCAGTTACTATGCCAGTGTGGTGATAGGCTGCTATGCTGGCCATCTTTTATTTATTAGCACATGCACAGAGAAAAAAAAAATAATAAAGAGAACAGAACAGAGTCAAGATGTTGATATTATGAACTTGCAAGAGAATATCAACCTTTTGTTACTTTTTTTTTATTTGAAATGAGCTACAGTATTATTAATTTTTTACTTACAAAGGAGAAAACTGAGATGTTGTCTGTTCACAAAAGCCTCAGAGATTCATTTTAGAAATGAGAACCCAATCCTGCAATCCTTCCTCATGTAAGTAAACCCCTCCTATACTCACAGCCTGATTGACATTTGGATTATCTACAAAACAATGCATGAAATTAAGAGTTCCAGGATTGACTCCTAAACTGCCAAATTAAGATGCAGTGAAGCTGTTCAATAGGAATGCACTTTTAACAAGGATTTCTTCTACCATTTTTTAGTTATTACATTATCAAAAAACAATCAAAATTGCATTGCTGATACCAAGGTGGTTTTTTACTAAATTCATTTTAGGTTGATTGATAATTTATGAAGTGGTTGCCTCACATTTTCAGTATCAGGTTATATGACTTGTCAACCTGGGTGTAATACTGCTCCTGTTATCTTTAGATGAACAATAAAATAAAATTTTCATAATTAACTTCTGCATAAAATGTGGAAAGTATCTATTTCTTCCTAAGCACTTGTGAATACTGTCAAAACATATGTTCTAGAGGAGAAAACATGCAGCAGTATTCCTGATCAGAGGGTGGACCTGTTTGATGGTTTATTTTAACTGCATTGCTTAGCTCTGTTTCATTGAACTGCATCTTATACAAAATGCAGCTCCTTACCCAGTAGCTTACATTACTTCCATATAAAAAAAAATTTGTCTCATTTACTTACATGTGTCACAGCAGGTATTGCCAATCTTTGCAATTCTGCCCTAAAACAATAAACAAAGAAAACTTTTATTTTGGCGCAAGTAATACGCATTTGTTCTGCTGGAAGAATACAGAAGGCTGTTTAACACGGGCTATTGGGCAAGAAAATTGTATTTCTATATTGTATGAAAATATAAATGTACATTAACAATTTTCGCTGTGTCCATTTGAACGTTTTGAACTTGTGACTGTGTTTTTTGGTAAATGATAAGAAATAATTTATTATACCATCAAGTTCCACAATCTGAAAATATTGCTTTCACCTTATATTAGGAGCTTTCGAAGTAAAGACATTGAATATAAATAACTTTCTGGGAACCAGAGGGATAAACCCAATAGCATTCAAGTGTTATGGCTGTTTAAGAAAGGAAGTTAACCAGTCTCTCTTGATTATTTTAGCAATACACATGAAAGCATGCCTATGTCACAACAGCTGAAAATCTACAGGCAAATAATCATAAAATATCACATCTGACAAATAAGTTTGAACAGCCAAATATTTTGTTTTTCTAGTTTCATTACTACCATGTAGAAAATAATTCTGAGAAATAAATGTATGGTGGAAAATTACTGAAAACCCATAGTGAAAAGAAAAACAAATAAATACATACTGCATGGTGATGACAATGTTGCTTTAAACACCTGAACTTGCATGCGAAAGTTTGGAAGCATTTTTAATTAAAAAATCTAAAACCTAAACTTTCCATTTGTAGCGATGAAACCAAATAATTTTATAGCTGAAAATAGGGTTTGGGTGTTTTTTTTTTTTTTTTTTTTTTTTGGAGGAAAAANTGTGGAGAGAATAAATGCAGTTTGGGAAGTTCTACTTAGAAAGTAAGCTATTTTCATTGATTTTCAATGAAGATTTTTATGAATATATATTAATAACCCCATCTGTAACATTATCCAGTGTTTTTCTAAATCTTTTGTTGTATAACAAAACTGTGTGTGTTGTACTGATTTCACAAAGTGAGAAACGCACTGTAGAAATTTTATTCTTCCTGCATTATGCATATCAAGTCCTCTATTTGATGTATATGTAGAGAGAAGTTTGGGCACAAGCTTTGTGGTGCCCAAGAAATAATGACAGGTGGATGTAAACACCTGTGTGATCCTAGATGAGAAAAAACAGGACCCCGTGTGCTAATTCCCAGCCCTCACTGTGTTCCCTCATTGTATGGCTAGCCTCAAATCGCAGGAAAGATGGGTGGACATGTTGAGTGGGGGTTTTATTATACCATTACACCAAAAATCTGCAAATGTGGAAGTTTGAGCTCTTCCTGCAGCATTATGAACATTCCTTTCCCTAACGTCATATGAAGGTAGAGAAAAAAACATCTTAGCATTTCATATGCATATAATAAAGGAGGCTGATCTGACTCTTTTCACAGTTTGCTCTGAATACCAAGCTGAAAATATCATTAGAAGAACCATTTTCTTTTATCTGCTGCTTCGTGTGGAACAGAACTACACACTCAGCACCTCCCCTGTAGTATAGTGCCACATAAAACCAGCATGTATTTTAAAATAAAGAAAGCTTACATTTTTCTTAATTTCAAATAAAGTTCAGATTCAGTTTAGCCAAGATGCTGTGAGAGGACTGGTTTTTTCCAACCTAATACACATAAGGTACTTATATACACAACCATAAACATGACAGGTTCTATTTAACCTGGAAACAGGACACATTTCACTACTTACTCCTTCAGCCAAGCATCTTCTGGAATCAAATGGAGGACAGCCAGTGATTCTCCTCTCCCAGATAAATTCCCCTTTCTCATTTACTTTACAGGAGTGACTGTCACATCCATCCTGAAGTGATTCATCTGGCTGTAAAGAATGAAAGGTTATGAGCTTTACTGTCACATATTTTTCCTGTGTAAGTTTTCAGGATACTATACAACCTGACTATTCCTTTACTGTTACTTCAATTAATGTACTATGATGGTAAAGTTTATAAAACCTGGAAATCTTTAGTAAACAGAATTATTTATCAGCAAAATCACCATCTATTTACTTCAACAGCACTTGATTACAGGTCAGTCAAGACTGGCAAAACCATAACTTTTTCAGCTCTTAACAGAGAAGGAATTTCCATTAACTCAAAAGAGAAACTGTTCGAAGTGAGAAACTTGAGAGTTTAGCTATGTATTATCCTTTAAAAATAAATATATGAAAAATTAACTTCTGGCTGAATTGGGAGCTTGCTGAAAAAAAAATACATATAACCACTACCATACCTCCACACAGAATCATAAAATCATTTAGGCTGGAAAAGGCCTTTAAGATCGAGTCCAACTGTAAACATGACACTGCCAAGTCTCCCACCAAAGCATATCCCCAAGGGCCAGGTTTAAGCATCTTTTAAATACATCCAAGGATCGTAACACAACCACTTCCCTGAGCAGCCTGTTCCAATGCTTGACAACATTCTTGGTTCCTAATATCCATCCTAAACCTTCCCTGGCACAGTTTGAAGCCATTTCCTCTAGTCCTATCACTTGTTACTTGGTAGAGAAGACTGAGCCTCACCTCAGTACAGCCTCCTTTCAGGTAGTTGTAGAGAGGAACAAGATGTTCCCTGAGCCTCTTTGTCTCTAGGCTAAACAACCCCAGTTGCCTCTGCCACTCCTCATAAGACTTGTTCTCCAGACCCCTCAACAGCTTCATTGCTCTTCACATACTTTCCCCATCTAAAACTTAATTCAGGAATGGAATAACAGAAAATGTTATATGCTCTGTCTTGTGACAAGCTAATATGTTTTAACCAGAAAAATATCCACTCCTGTTTAAGAACCTATCATCCTGGAGAAATTTTTCAAAATGCACATTTTCATTTTAAATTATCCATTTTTAATATAAAAATTATGTTTTTAATTTCCTCTAAGTAGTTGCTTGAACTCATATTCCAGTTAAAGTTCTTTGACAATATTCATGCTTGCAGGTACATCTAGAATGTCCCTCTCTAATATTGCATTGTGATATGTAAATTAAAAAACGTTGACTTCAAAAAACAACAAAAAAAACTTTACTGAGAAACCATTCTGAGATACAAAATAAAAGGCAGTAGCAATACCACACCTGCCTCACCAAAAAGGAGGGAAAAAAAACCCTTTCCTTGTGTCCACCAGAAACCTGTGCTACATTTACTCATAAATAAAAGAAAAAGTGCTTAAAACTTACCTGAAGATATGTAAGTCTCCCATCTCTCAGCCTGATGCCACATGAAGTTGGTACACATTTTCCACAGCAAGAGCCAGGAATTTCCTGCCTTCTGTAATTCTGGAAGGTAAAGGACATTTTTCTGATTTTGATTTGTTTTGAGCATGCTTCCTACACTTATTTTTAGATGTTTTATTAAAAAAAAAATGGACAAAGTGATAACCAACAAAATCCTTTTCTAAACAGTAGGATTAGACTAGCTTAATCTAACTACTTGCACACTTTTGTTTTTTCCTTTATGAAGGCTGGCATTTATCCTTGTACTGATTGTACATACAATAGGGAGATAAGTTTATTTCCAAGTACGAAGCTTCCTGTGACCACTCAATTCAGTATTCTTTGACTATGAGAGTTGCAAGTTCAGATTCACTAAACAACACAGTAGGAGAGAGTAAGAAACTTTTTAAGATGTTTTGAGTGACATACATTTCACATTTGTGTCATGCAGGAGCTTCTCTGTAAAGCTAATGAATACTAGACAGAGCAACTTGGAAAAGAGTTTGAAATGCTTAAATTAGGAGAAAAGGGCAAAACAAACAGTAGGTAGTAGACAGGAAAAGGGGATAATGCTAAGTGGAAAATGTGGACTATGGAAATAAAAAGAAAATGACCTGATTAAACAGGAAAATAAAAAGAGCATCAGAGAAGGTATGATACAATAAAATGAAAAAGGAGAGAAAAAAAAAGAAAAGACATTTAATGGAGACCCACAAATGACACAGGAAGGAAAAAGTAATGGCAACGGAAGGAGGCAGGAGATTGAATAGCACTAGCTGGAAAGGAAGGGTAGATAAAGGGGAAAAAGTTGAATAAAAAACCTCAATCAACCAAAAAAAAAAAAAAAAACCCTTAATCAACCAAAAAAAAAAAAAAAACCAACAGAAAGGAAGAGAGTTAACACATGAAGTTATGTGTTAACACAGTAATGTCTCCAGCTGCTACACATAAGCAACAGCTGCTTATGATGAGCTGAACATTTTTAAGACAACAAACACTTTCTGGTTGAGTGAAGGCATGCATGTTATCCATATGTTTTTCATAGAAAAAGAATTTTGGGAGGGTGGGGGGTTACTATTAAATCATTGGAAGAAGACATAGTTCATTGTTATTTAGGTGAACTTGCTCTGTTACCAAAAAAGTAAGCACCTAAAGTAGGTCATAAAATGCCCCTGAAGAGCAGGATGTGCTGCAGTTGTCTGCACTTCAATTACCGGTACATTTACTTTCGTAGCTTCTCCATCCAGTAGAAAGCAGGTGCTCTTGTGAGAGTATTTACTCTTAACCCATTATTTTATCCATTATGAAGAAATTGCTTTTAACCTGCATACACCATGAAATCAATGACTCCAAGACAGGAAAGATCCCAAATATTTGTGTGAATTCCATTGGCCTTAGAGGGATGAAGACATTCTGCATCTTATTTGATTTCTTTTTTTGCCCTCAAGCTCCAAAGATTCATTACAATGGCTACAAAGGGATACATAGGCCTAGAATTGAAACCTCCCTCGGGTAGTTGCACATCTCCTAAACACGAGTTCATAGCTTAATAAACCCAACTGGAAATTGCCCTTCCTTCAGGGTTTTTTAGTCTGTTTTTGAGTCAGGTGGGGGAAAGGAGATGTTTGAGAATTGTGTGGGTGGTAAAAGAAGCTGAAGTGGAATGTTTCCCCATTTTTTTACCATGTATTTTATTGATTCCTCTACCTTTAATTTCTACAGCTGGTTTCTTGCTTTGAAAAGCAAGAATTGATGTTTGTGTATTTTTTGTGTGGGAACATACACATGCACACACGTTTCTGGACACAGATTCATTCTAGTGTATCTGAGTTTTTTTCATTGACTTGCCAGGTTATATTTTGTAGAAGTCAGAAAGATGCTCAGCACTGAGCTTGGCCAATTATTTTCCTTTCAGAAGCCTGTGGGTATAATCATACCTTACAGAAGGGGTGATATTAGGGTCCACCTCTGGACTCATCCAAAACTCTGTCCATCTCTGTTGCACAGGCCCTATCAATGTATGCCTTTCGAGGATACATTGAAATGTATCCTTGATACAGCCAGGAATCCCATATAATCATGTTAGAGATGTGAATTTTTGGTGCAACAGCCACTGCTTGCACAGACTCTGGATTTGGTTGGACCCATTGGGCTCCATCCATTACCCCAAGATTGGCAGAAGAGGTTGGGGCATTTAAGCCATTTTCTGTGAAATTTAGCTGCTGGTCTGTGCTTTTCAGACAAGGGGGAGATTAGGCTTAGGTCTCCTTCTACTTGAGGTATTGGTGCTAAAAGAAAAAACTTCACGATTGAGTAGTCGGGCACTCCAGTCACACTGATGTTCATTGGAGTAAAAATGGGAGTTATTTTCCTCTGGCTTTCCCAGCCAAGCTCATTCCTGCCAATGGCAGCAAAACAGCGGCAAAGATTTCAAAATGGCCAGTGAAGCTGATGAGGACAATCCCCTCAAATAACCTAAAGCATGTCTGGGAACCTGAAAAAAATATTATTTAGCTCAACTATTAGACAATTCAGAATAGTCATAGGGAAGTCCTGAAACATGGAGATCTGGCTGAGCTGCCGGTCCCTAGAGGGTTAGATAATACAAAACATCAGTTCCTGTCACCAATGGTTTGCCAAACCTTTTTTTGCCCTAAAGGTGGGTAGTCTAAAATACACAATAAAAATGTGCCTGTGCATCTGAGTAATTATGGAAAGTTACCTTTTCTACACTGTGGATTAATATCACACTTGGTACACTTAATCTAACTCGGGAAAAGAATACAGGGATACAACTTCTCAGAAAAACTTCAAGAAAGGCAACAGGTTCCATAGTTGTACAGAACATAAACTGGTATACACAAGAAAGAACATGACATTCTCATCAGATATTCTTAACCTGAATATCCAGATCACTTGCACTTACTGCTGGGCATGGTTCGCAGCTTAATTTTGTACATTTCAGAGTATATCTCCCAGAAGATATTGACTGAAGGGAGCAGACACATGTTGTGCATTGATCCACCATCAGTCGTCTCCATGGCTGAAATATTAGAAACAGTTTGCAAGTCAGTGATTGTCTCTTTAACAAAGCACATAAATGAGCAAGTTTATCCAGGTTAAATATCTTCCATTATATCTTGCATTACAATTATTTGCAAGAGAAACAGAAAACTGATGGCTCCACTTGCCAGAGACCCAAATTTTTGCATCTGTAATTCTCCAACTAGCAGCATACTCTGAAGTCATTTTTCAAGTAAGGCCTCTAGAATTCGTTAATCTGTGAATTGATATTGCCATTTCTTATTTTGTTCTTTACAGAAACAGAATTACTGAGTGAAAAACTGAACTTGTCTATAGTTACAAGAAAATCAGTGGCTGAACTGGCACACAACTAAAATTCCCTGAGTTATTCCATAGCACCTTGTTTTCTGGAGCCCATTACCTTTTCAAAGCAAAAAAAAAAAAAAAAAAAAAAAAAAAAAAAAAAAAAAAAGGCATTTAAATTGCACAGATAAAAATGCCACACTATTAAATAGGAAACAAAAGGATGTGGAGTTAATCGTTAGATTCTTAGTGCGAAAAGAATTCTAAATACAAAGTCTTCCAAGAATTCTAAATACAAAGTCTTCCTGCTTTCCAAGTCCACAGCCTTTCATTTCAGCCTCAAAATATTAAACCACTGTGCCTGAATGGAAAAAATGGGAGGAGCCTATTAAAGACTTTCACAAAGAACTTCTCAAACCTAATAAAGTTAACTGACACTGTATATCACTAGATTGTATGACATTTGAGTAGTGCATGAAGTGTCAATGGAATTTCACTATTAACTTCATTTTGAACTGGAATTTCCCTTGCTACATACTATGTATATCTTCAAATTCCACTTTTTCCTGTTCCACACTACTAAACACTCATGGAACAAATGGAGCAAAACCAAGAAGCTGGCCAGTGTAATGCTGTAAAGGTAAGAGGTTTGTGGGTAGCTCAGAGCCAATGCTCTGACATATCACCTGAAGAACAAATGTTCTGATTAAAGAATTTTAATTGCATTCTTACTCTGCACCCCAGCACAACAGGCATCCTTAGGGCTCAGTGGTTTTCTATAAAGCACAAGCAATACTGCATTTTTTTCTTGTTTTGTGGCGGTCTATAAAAAAGATCCTCTACAAACAACATAGGTAATACCTATGAGGAGATCCTATTACATAGGTAATACCTATAAGGAGATCCCTGTCTTTCAACAACCCAGCTTGAGACCTTGGCACAGAACCCTTCAGCTTTTCTGGCTTAACCTTTTATAGTGAATATCAGCTCATTAATCTGGAGGGTTAAACGACCTGAATGGATGCAGGCATGAAGACAAATTCATAACATTTTCATATAGGAAAGGGACAAATAGCAAATATCATATGAAATTCCAAGACTTCTTGTTTATTCTCAACATTGGAAAGCATTCAGACACCAAAGTGATGTTTCAAGTACAGACTATATGGCCTCACAAGGGCATTCAATCCTCTGACACAAGTATTGTTACTACCGTTTAGCAGCTTCATGCATGCATGTGCACGTACATACAAAAGCCTTGCAAATCTGGGAGACATCCTCATCATAGTGACCCATTTCAAAATATATTTGGGGTTGTTCTGTTTATTATCATAATCAGGCTCTCTAGAAGTAAATGCTTATCACAGAATGTCTCAGTAGTTCTAGGTGTTCACACTAGGAAGAAAGTATCTTTAAAAGCACAATTGATATTACAATTGATATCCTCATTGAATCTTCTAATAGTCCTAACATTCCTATTAAATGCAACAAAGATAGATAAAATTGAGTTTATACTAAAATCACTTCACTGTTATGAGCAGAAACTTAGGGCTTATTAGAGACATGTTGAAACAAAACCCTCACACACAAGTGTCTTGAACTTTTGGGGGAAGGTCTTACTTTGATCCAAAGTTTGCATTACAGCTTAGTTCTATGATATTTAATGTATTTAGGGATCAGCATGCAAATGGCTTTAAAAATGGCTTTCTGTGAACAAACATAGCATGACAGAAATGAGTGAAATAATGGATTGATACATCTTTTTCCTTTTATATAATACACCTATCATGTTTTCTTGGCTAACTTAGAATGAAATGCCAACATCTGCTAACACAGTGTTAGTCAGTGCAACCAAAATAGCCTGCATAAAGCCCAAGTCTACTCAGATCTCCTTCAAAAATGTCACTCAGTAAAAGCCTGGGAAAACAGATGAGTGATATAGATAATCCTTTTGGTAAATACAGCCACCTGCTTGGAAGTCTGCAGTTAAAGTCCACAGCATTGTTAAGAACAACAGAGTGAATGCAATACACCAAATTACTGGAATATAATATCAGTAACCAGATACAAGACAAAAATGTAAAGGGATTTAAGAACATAGTCAGTTAATAGAACTGCAGTAAAAGACTCAAAACTTGGAACTATTCAGTGAATGAGTTAATGGAGCAAAGATTTCCCTTGATATAAAATGAAATTTGAATCCTATTCTTAAAGGACCCAGAATAAAAGTTTTGAAAAGGAGGAAGTATAAACTTCTGTGGACACCACATCTTCCTTTCTGACTAGAACGCTGAAACAGTTTTCGAAGTGGAGAATAGTGTAAGAAAAAGCTGTAGTAACGCCAGCTGCTCAAAAGCTTTCAGACATATAGCTAATTAGCTTACAGCAAGTCATTAAATGAAGCTAATTTAATTGCAAAGAATCTTCATTCAAGACAAGTTCTAATATTCATTTAAGTTCTGTAGTTTATTTGATTTTTTTAAAAATCAAAGTAGTCACTTCGTTTAGAAATCTTGCAGGATTATATCTCAACTCAAATTTCACACTTTCCATCCTGAAAAATATTTTGGTAACTGCATTGTTGAATGCTAATTTCAGTAATGCCTGACATTTGTGACAGCAATATCACAGAAGTAACAGCTGGGGACTACCTACACCCTCAAAATCTTGCACGGGAAATATTTGATAAAATGACTAATTGTCAGGAAAAACAATAACGCATTTTTAAAGCTGTCTTAAAAGAAAGAAAAAAATTTAAAAAGGAATACATTTTAAAGATTATTTTTATTATATAGCCAGATAGCAAGTAAGAATAAATCAAAATGTAGTTTTGCATCAGCTGAAACTCTTTATGAATTCATTCCAAATTGTGAACATTGTTTTTAAGATAGAAATTTTTTTCAATACTGCAGAAGCTGCAATATTTTAAGTCTTCAAAATACAGACACTTCTCATTTTGCTTTCAACATGACATTTTGTTTCAAAATGTGTTTATGCTTTATTTTAAAGTATTTTAAAATGTTTGAAAACAGGACAGAGACTTGACAGATCAGATAAACATTTTGTTGGAAGAGAAAAAAAATTAGCTGTTCATGAAATAGCATCATGCTGTTGGAAAGACCCCTTCTTTTTGCAACACAGTATATATATATATATATATGCATAACTATACAGCAGAAGGTGGCAAGAGCTAGCAATTACTATACTGCATGACATTCTTTAAATGTATGGTCTCCATAATATGCCGCAACTAGTTATGACAACATGTTCTAGAGGAGACAAATAGAGGAAGCAGAGTTACTCCTTGGATTTAATTCTACAGGGAAGTAATCCTCATGCAGAAAGATGGATGCTTGATGACAGGGCTTTAGCTCTAATAAACTGATAAACTTAGGTCTATCAACTATGAAAAAAATCAAAAGCCAAAAAAAATGAATGGAGGAAGGTGCTCTCTGCCATAGCTCATAAGTCCAAAGAGACTTTGGTAAACATACCTTTTAAATAAATGAAAAAGACAGACATTCATTGACAATGCAGGAATACATAGGTTAAAAGTTAGGTTAAATGATTAAAGAGGACCTGTTTCCCTGGGGGATGATGAGAATATTTAGAGCTCTTTGACACCAGAGGTGCTGCCAGAATATGGATTTAGGGAAACAATGGACAATTGACAGAGCTCTCCAAAGAAAAAGTCGGCATAAATGAGATCAGATGCTCAACTCCCATCTTTCCCACTGTCATGGGCTGGGTTAAACATGTCTTAATCTAGCTATTAAATATGCAGTTGAGAAAAAATTTCCTCTGAGGGCATATCAGCAGGGATCTTGAAAGGGGACAGAGGTCACGCAGTGAGGAAACTCGGCTTTCCTGTCCCTGCTAACAGCCAAGGAGGGATACCCCTCCTTCTACACAGGTGGAGCAAAAGCCTCCATCCTATTTTAATCTGCTTTATCCTCTAGGTAGAATACCGGAAGTTTTTGCTCCCCCAAAGTGGGCAAGGATCATTTTCAAGATTATCCCTCACAGATAGTTTCCTGTGTGTTTGGTAGCCTGTAAGTCATTACACAATGCAGATTACCACAGTTTCCAAGAACTTTTCTCAAGCATCTTCTCAAGATAAGTAAACATTACTGTCCCTACTTTGCAGAGGTACTCATTGTCATATAAGAAGTCTGTGGCAGGGTCACCAACTAGATATACATGTGTTAAGCCCATTGCTGCTGCTTTTACCCCATGGTCTCTCTTGCAGATTCTGTCCAAACAAAGCTGCCCTGTGTGGTGTATTCTGGCAACTCTGTGTTCTTCAAAAGCTCATTTGTATATCTAAATGTTTTATCATCACAGTAAATAAAAGGAATAGTCTCTTACCCCAATAACAGTGCCATTCAAAGGACAACCATTCAGGGGTACTGAAAAAGAAGATAATATTTCATTTAGAATTACTTCCATCATGACATTACCAAGATTTAATAAACTACAGGTATGATTTTTTAACTTAACAGATTTTCAAGTGAGGACAATTTAGAGCCAGTTTCACTGTAAAGAGGCATGATTGAGCCCTCTTATGTTATATCTTGAAAGGTAACAATTTCTCAGAGTTATCTTGAATTACACCTCCAAATATCTCTTGCTGAGTTACTTGCTGCTTTGGGTTTTATTTTAAAAAGTAAATAGCACCAGAGAAATTTTCCCCTCCAGTTCAAGTCTCACACTCTCAGAAGATGCACTTAGGTTTTCTGCAAGTTACATTGCGTACTTCTTCTCCTCATCCTCCTTTGGCCTAGGAAATGGCCACAGCCACAATGCTCAGAGACACACAGAAGGCAGCATGGCTGCATGCCAACTCCCTGTTTATAGGGTGCATCTGAGAGAGTATTGAATCTTCGTAGGCCAAAAGCACATCAAGACCTCATTTAAATGCTTAGCAATGCAGGCTAGAGCTATAGGGACATAGAAGGCTATGTCTCTGAAGCAATACAAAACAACTTCAAAGGTAAGTAGTTCAAAAGGAGACAGTGAACATCAGTTGGAAAGAGAAAGTAATAGCAGCAGGTGCTATTGCGCTAAATGTTTAACTTATACTGGGGTGCTTCAAAGTAGTACTCTATTTGCATGATACTCTTTTGAAATTGCTGTTGAGAAACAGGAGAGCAACACATAAGATGACACATTCTCAATTCCACTTGTCATACACAAAACCTTACCACATCTGCAAGAAGGACAGCAGTCTATTATTTGGTCACAACGTAGCTCAGTTCCCTCTGGACAGTCAGGCACATCCATTTGTGAGCAAGAAAGATTTTTTTGCTGCACAAAAACCTCATTGTTCACCTGGACACACTCATTGATAATGCAACGGTTGAAAGGGGATCGCCACTCTGTGCCAACCTGATGGAAATTGTAAAATGATTAAATATAGACAGCAGTATTTGTGCTTGTAGAGGGAAGTATTTGTAGAGGGAAGACCATCACAGCCAACATGCTGGTTTGCAAAAGCACTTTTACTGCATCAGGAACAGTCTGCCACTCAACGTTCTGCACAAATCCTCATCACAACAATCAGTTTGTAGAACAGTCTGCTGCTTGGTTTGTAGAGGACAGAAGTTAGAGGAGTATCCTTAGGTTGAAAAATAAAAGGGGCAGGTGAAAAAGCACTCTTAGCTAGATTTAAATCCACATTTGTTACCTGGTAGCTGGCTGCACTGCAGTGCACTGTATCCAAGCTGGCCCTCTTTCTGCTTGAACCTGCTGCAAGTCAGTTCTACTAAGCCCAAAAAGGGTTTTGGCAATAGGATCTAGACCTGAAAAAACTTGCAAATGTGGGAGAGACTGCATGCTTTTAACAGCCCTACTCATTGTAATCACCATTGGTCAGACAAGGTGGGAACTTCAAGTCCTATTATGGAAAGAGACATCACCGGCAGAAAGAAAATGCCGTCACAGTTCAATGCAAGGAGGAGTTTTGAAGACATATGCCTCCACTGGTAACACCCTTTGAATACTCTTCAAGAAACATGAAAGTGAAAATCAGATCCTCAGTTCCATTAAATTCAAACATCTTTGCTCAGAAAGTTAGGGAATAATTTTCTCTTGTGTATTAAATATGTAGTTCTTTGTTAATGGCTAAAGAGTTGAAAGAGGAGACACCAAGAAAGAGACAGCAAAGTATAACGACAACAGAAATCAGTACGGCACCATGGAACATTAAAATAGGCCTTCTGTAGGCTTGTTTTATGAAGGAGAGAAGAATATTGATCCAAATTAAGAAATGCCCTTGGTTAAATCAGGGAAGAAGCACATTGAAAAATGATACCTTAATATTTTTTAAAAGACAGCAGCAGACTGCCTTTGTAAAAGAAGCAATTAAGAAGTTAATATTAACTATGGGAATGTGAGATGTAGGGAGGTAGATGAAAATGCAGACATATTATAAAGAACAAGACTTAGGGAAGAAAATATGGAGACAACGTCTATTATTTTACATATATCTAACTTACTGCTCCTGCCTTTGTTGAATCCAAAGCTACACACAGGAATAAGCAATTTAATACTACTGGGGCAGGCAAAGGCTTGCCAGTCGTGGTTGGGTTAGGGACAGAACAAACTGAGTAACCTGAAGAAATTAAAATGTAGGCAAAAAATGAAACAAATATCCACGTAGTTTTCCAGAGTGCAGGGTATCTGCAGCACATTTTAAATGGCCGTTTCATGCACCAGTTCCCATTCGGCTCTTTGAATCGTAAGGGAAGAGGCATACAGCTGAAAATAAACTGTTATTTTGAGCAGAAAACAAGTGTGGCCTAGACCACTGCAGACTGATCTGATACATAGCAATCGTATTTAGCAACCAGAGAATAATTCATGCTTCTATCCTCATTTACTTCCTGATATTTCAGTGACTACCAAATAGGATATCCTATTTGAATAGGACTGTGAAAATCAAGCGATCCACTAACCCATCTGCCTGCTATCCACAGAGCAATACAAATTAATTGGGATAATTTAAACAAATAGCCTACAGCCAGAGAAGCACTGTGTCCTGTTAACATTCTTTTGAGCAACCATGTGTGAAATTACTAATTTTACACAAAACTATTGCTTCCTTAGAGACTGAAAAGAATGGGGAGGATTTGCTTGTTAGGATCAGGTAAGTCACACAACCCAAAAGCCATTGTTTTTTCAGCACTGCATAATGTATAGAAGAAATAGCTCATATCTTCTTCACCTCCTTCCATGGAACACAATTCCAGGGCACTTCTGCTAGAAGAGGAAGTGTCCATGCCATCACCACCTCACCTCATGCAAACGAGGATCTGCATCACCCCGAGACCAGAATAGTTGCTCCTCGCAGGCAGTCTTCTGGCATCTCCCACAACACTCGCCTTCTGGGACAACATACTTGTAACCCTGTAGTAGAAAAGAAAAGGACTGATTGATCCAGGAATATGAGACAAATGAGAAGATTAGTCCTAAAAGAAAACACTGGGATAAACGTTAATTGTTAGCAACGTTTTTATGGAAAGAGGAGCTTGAAAACAGAACTGGAAGGCCACACGCTGCCATTACAAAACAAATAAATGGTCCACCCTGATCAGCATCCTGTTAAATGGTTAACATTATCTGTCAGAAAAAAAAAAAAAATGCAGACAGCATTAGGAGCAGAAATTCTTATCTTATTAGTTCCTGTTTAATATGTCTTTTCAAAACATATTCACTTTAGCTATATGGACTAACTTTAGGTTATATCCTTGCTCAGGTTATGCCAATCAGCTAATAGGCCTTGTAAGGATATCAGCTTATCAGCTTCTCTAGTATGGTATGGAGCACTCCTCCTTGGAGTACACAAAATGTTGATGGTGCCGGGAAGGGAAGGTAATCTGAAAACACCCAGAAACATCTTCCTTTTGGTAAGATCTGATCAAATATGTAAGAGCACAAAGATTTGCCACAAGATGAAAAGAATAATGACATAAATGGGCAGAAATTGAAATTGAAAAAGAGGTAAACGAAAAATGCTTCCAGAGGACTGAACTATTTCAATAGCATTATGCAGCAGTTATTTCCAAATGTTTGTTTATTGTATGTAAGCAGTTTCTTTTATGCATTAGCAAATTGTAAAGAGCAAGTTTTTTCCGATAAAATGGCCCTACAGAGGAGTGCAAAAGGAAAAATAAGTAAATTCAATTTAAAGAGTGACTGTCAGAATTGTCATGCTACTTGGTAGTTTTTGAGAGAAAACTATATGTGAATATTAAGAATACAGTTTAAAAAAAAAAATCACTATCTCACCTCTGCTTTTAGATACGCATCATATATAATTATGAGAATTTTTATCAGGTGTGTAAAAAAATCTTTTTGAGGTATATATAAAATTATTTTTCAAAAGAAAATTGTTGAAAATTGTTAAAAATTGCTCTAGTGGCATCTTAGATGCTAGTCAGCACCCACAACTCCTCTCTCCACCCCTGAGAATTCAAGGTTAGGATTCATTCTGAGCACATTCAGACATCTAACTGCCCTGCTGAAGCAGAGGGAAGAGGTTGGTCAGACATTTAGTCCAGAGACCAGTTTTGACTGATCATTTAATCTTTTCATGTCTTGAAGCAACTAGCAAAATATTCAAACACTGGAGTATCTAAGAAAGAAAGCAAGGAACTTTAGTCTAATTAGAAATAATATATTCTGCATTTAATAGCTAGGCACCCTCCAAGGGGCAAAGCATAACTGATTTCAACACAGAGTTGAAAGAAAGATGTTCCATCAAAGAAAATATTGTTCATGTGAAAAATGTCAGTGAAAATAAGCATTTTATTTTGGTCAACCTCTTTGAACTGAATTGCTGAAGTATTAACAACTGCTCCCTCCCTTCATGAACTGTCCTTGATTTGCAATATGGAGCACGTTAGCAAACCTCGATAATCGGCAGACATCCATATGAAAGTGTATTTTGTATAATGTCATAAAACATACTACTAGAGTTTGACCTAGTGTTGTGGAAAAAGCTGTGCTGTGCAGACAAAGTGCAAACAAAAAAGGTGCTTGCTATGCAGCAGATTCCAGGGGTGATTTGCACCCTTAAGGGACTAACAAAGATGGTGGTTTTGTACAGTTCAACCTGCCTGAGTGGCCCTTTTGGTGACCAGTGCATTCAAACACTGGGGCCTCTGATTCCTAACGGGAAGAAACACAGGAGATCACAGATCCCGACCTCAGCATCTGCTAAGCTTCTCCTAACACAGCCCCTGAACCACCATAGACTACAAACCTGTCTCAGAAGACAAACCTACAGACTGCAGAAGTCTATGAGCTCCTCAAAACCAAAAACATCTATCTCTACTTGAGGAGTAAGGTGGACAGCAATTCCCATATTTCACCATCAGAAAAACACACCTTTTGTACCTCACACCAAGGAAATTTGGGCTCACAGGAATAAAGAAAGCTTTATTTTATGTTTAATTCTAAAGCTGGCAATGTTTTAGTTTACACCTAAGAAAAGGTAACTGTATTGTGTGTTTTGAGGTGGGGTTTGGTTCGTTGGTTTTGATTTTTTTTTTTTGTGAAGTTGGTTTTGTTGTTTTTTTT
>VXBJ01005699.1:485883-507991 GCA_013400055.1 Nycticryphes semicollaris
AGTTAGAGGACTTATGTACAAAGAATATATGCTACCAGGATTATTCCTGAGCTGCTTAATCTGTGAACATGGACATTTGACTAGGTTCAGATTCTGAGCTGTTAAAGGCTAATGTTAGATTGAACTAGGCAGAGTATGTAACATCCATCCCTTTCTTCATTATTTTTCCTTTACTAGCATGTAGACACTAGCATATAGAGATGCCAGTTTGCAACCAGATGTTTAGGGATCCACTTATAGCTAATATTCTGCTAGTCCCCAGCTTTTTCTGGAATGGATCTGCTGCTTTATTCCTCCTCTCCATCTTGCCTTTTAAATAAACAAAAACAAATAAACGAAAACAAACAAACAAAAAAAGCATCACCGACTTCAAACCTCAAAAAGGAAATTAAAACTCAGAAGATATCCTTGCTAAGTGTCTGACTGTCTGTCACACTGAGAGGCAGATGACAGTCTTCAGGACTTAAAAAAAGCCACAAAAACCCGTGCTCCGTGGACATAAGGGATAAGGCAACACAAGGCACTCTTCCTATTTGAACAGGTGCAGGTGGCTGACATGAGAGCCGATAATCAGCAGCTGTGATGGAGACCCTGACAAGTGCTCAGATATTCTGCCAGATCAGGCTGTTTTATCTTACACAAATGCTGACATAAAGCTGATCTCCCGTGCAGAGGGTGAAAGCATACAGATTAAGACATTCTACTTGGGGGTAAATTTTGCCCACTTTTGCACTGGCGCTTGTCTTGAAACAAACAAGAGAGCAATGCAGATTAATTCTGTAGCATTCAGAGAACGCATATTTTGGTTTCGTCACCTACTCAAGGCTACTGGAGGGATCCACACAGGTTATGGCTTGGCATATTTCTGCACTCCTCCTCTCATAGTAGGATTGCTTAGGATACACACATACATCTTTTCATGGGGGTTACAGTTTTGACCAGAAAACTCCGTCAGCTTCCTTTTGACCAACACAGCAGGAAAAGAACAGACATTATTTCTCAACAGTATTTTTAAGAAGAATCCAGTGTTTTCAAGAAGGCTCCAGTATTTTCCTGCTATGTATTGAAAAGATAGTACCTAGACAGGGTTGGAGGAATGTAAGAGAATGAAAATGGCAACAGCAGACTAAGAAAAAAACAGTAGTAATGTTTTTTTTAATCAGCCTAAAATGCTGAAAGCAAAATCTTCAGTGGTGATGAATCGGCACGGTCATAGAGATTTCCCTGGAGCTGCACTCATTTACCCCAGGTAAGGACTTATTTCTCCTTTTGCAAGTCTCTAGAACATTATGGTATCATTACCTAATTTCCATAATGATTAAGCTTTAAAGTGCAAGCAGGATGCTTGAAATTACCTCACACTAAGACTTTCACAGTTTTTAAATGGGATCCTACACATCTAGTATTCAAACAACGGTCTTCCTTTTACATTAATTTATTTGGCCTCTTTAATATACACTATTAAGCCATTTATTACCATGCTTTACATGATGCTTCAAAGGAAAATATCCGTTTGAAATATTGGAGATTAAAGCCATAAATTTTCTAGTCAGCATCTATTGCAACCATCATTCACTATGCCTTTGCATGTACGGTGTAAATGTTCTTTATTTTAATTTAACACAGTCATGAGGAAGCTTGAAAATCTAACCTAATTAATTTACAGACACTTAGCCAAATTGCTTTGTCTTAAACACTTATCCCAGAAAATTATGCTTCATTCTTCTCATAATCATTGGACACTTTAAATTATGCAATACTTTAAACCACACTCTTTTATATCACTTACAAAGTACCTAACTCCAAGAACATTGACAGAAATTGAGCAAAGCAAGTGCTCCCTTTACATTAGTATACCAATGATTTTAAATTGCTTTGAAAGCTGTTATCAATTTTATCACCAGGATTCTCTGAAGATGTAGTCTGCTGTACTTTCAGAGAAAAAAATTCTGAAGCTCCAGGAGGGAGACACCACTCCTCCTTGTGGCACGTGCAATAATTACAGCAATTTGCTTGCTTTCTCAAAACTCTAAAGAAAAAGAAGACCACAGACAAAGTGGGGGAAGGACGATAATGAGATAATGAAGCAAATCAACATCTGGTTTGCAAGTGAGAATTCTATATTTACTGTTAACATCCTCAGAGAACTGTGGGATTGGTTCATTTTAATGAATCCACTCTTTTTCCATAGCATTTCTTTACATTTTAAAACAACAGATAGGATTTGAGTTAAATTTTGTTGTGCTCAGGAGAACATTTGCACCGTTCATTCTTCAGTGTGAAAAAGTACATGTATTATGGGGTTTTTTTTCTCTTTTTGTGTAGATAAAAAAAACATAAGCTGTTTTCACAGTCAGATGACACAGTTAAAAATACCACACAACTTTAAGACCTGTCAATAACCATGAACAGCAGAGTTTGAACATCATTTTCACAATGATCCACGAGTAAAGCATGTCTTTAATGTCAATACAACTTTTAATGTCATGTAGACTGAGCTGAAAAATAAGCCTTAAGGACAATTCAAACTGGATTACAGAACTTCTACAGGCCTTGATATCAGTAATAAGCACAGGGAAAAAGGAAAATGTGAGCTATCCACATTCTCCAACTGCTATGGTTTTGGTTGTACAACTCTGGTAACTGTTAAAAGAGCAGAAGAAATGGCAAATTATCCAAAAGAACTGGCATGAAAATGCAATGCTTTAGGTTGATTTGTCAAGAAACTGTAGCTCTGCATTAATGATACTGTATTAAATAACAAATTATTGATTTTTGCTATGAGCCAAAAGATAGCCAGACACTTTAGATCTAATGTTTCATAATTGTCATACCAGTAACAAGTCTCTTCTACAAACGGAAATGAAAGGGATTCTCTTACAAAAGTTGAAAGCTCTCACTTCTGCCCTTATGGTTTTCACTGCACTGGGTACCCTCAAGCTTTCTTATCAAACTCTACACTCACAGTAAGAGTGGTAGTTTGGTTTGTTGGTTTGGGGTTTTTTTAATAGATTGGTTTCTTGTTCTTGAATTATGCAATGTTTAAGAGACAACAGTGGAAAATATTATTCAAAAGAGTTGGGTTTTTTTTACATCCTCTCAAGTGCACATACTTATATGCTGTCCAGCTTTGTTCTGATACAGAAGCTGCAAGTTAAATGATATTGAAATATAGTGGTATTTTTAAATTCTTTGAAAACCGAGGCACAACTAGCTTAATAGATATAAGAAGAGAGAATTGTTTTTCAGATATTTGCTTAACTGAAACATACATAGTCATATTTCAACACATGGTTAACTGTTTTAAAATACATATGTGTGTAAATCCAAATGATAATTTAAAACAAATCAGAGAAAGTAGGGTTTCTACAACAACTCATCTGTAAGGTGCTGCACATATATGCTCTATGCCCAAGGTCAGTCTTTCTCTCCCAGACACATTATTAATTCTGTCTTTCCAAAAGCAAAAAGAACACCTCTCACTTCTTATAGCTATATATAGAACATTTTCTAATTAAGAGCTTTTTTCCAAATACAAGCTGCACAAAAGCAGAGAGATCATGTGTCGATTTTTTTATGCAACTACATAAATGGGATTAATTTCAGAAAAACAAGACAAAACAAAAACAACAATAAACCACAAACAAACAAAAAACCCAACAAAATCAAACCAAAATCAAACTAAACAAAAAAAAAAAAAACCAGACTTCTTAAAAGTGGTTGAAAGATTTTGGAAAAGCAGTGGGAAATAGGCTACAAAGATTTGGAGATTTGGCAGAGGGGGGTAATGTGCATGATGTATTTGTTTGGAGATTTACTGTATTTCCAGGAAGAATAGAAAAGACTACTCCTGGAGAAGACAAAAGCAAGTGAATCTTGTCTCACATGCTGCACTGGAAAACCCAGAACATCACAGTAACATCAAAGTGATTAAAACACAGAAGTAGCACCTATCCCTCTTAGTTAGGGGATTTTGCAGTTATTTCTGTAGTATGACCTCCTTTGCATTTCCCACTGACAAATTTCAGCTGGTTGCCTCTAATGACACCTCTGTAGTGTCACAGACCAATATGCGGACTTTTATCAGCTACTGGACCATTTAAAACATTGATGTTACAATACACATCTGGAAACACTTCCTGCTTGGTCTACTGTTTGAATTTTGTGTCAACTAATGCAATATATAGACTAATATTAACATTTTAAAGCAACTTGGAAATCTGAATAGCATTAACTAGCTCATCGTTGCTTCTGCACTGAGGAAAAAAAAAAAAAAAAGCTACTTCTGGGCTTCACTTCACAGCTCAGGGAAGAACAAACCCATGGGGAAAACCCTGGGTCAGCAAAAGACCTGCAGAGAATATTCTGAATCCCATGTAGCCACATCTAGTTACTCCACATGGACCCTACACAGCCTACCGAACTTGCAGATTGTGAACACACCAGACCATGGACTAAGGAGGAGCTGCTTCAAGTCAGCTGCTTTTCCCTGAATGGAATTGGCCAATACCATCAAGAACAATCTCACCTAATCCATGTGTACACTGAAAGCTTTACAAAGAGGCACAATGTATTTGTGGTGGCTGATGTTTGCAGCACAACTTATCTTGCCACATATCAGTTGGTAAGGGGTTTGAGTTGTCAGCACTTGGCTGGGCTGGGAAACTTCTTCCACCACCTGCTTTTTCTGCAGAGCCAAGCTGTGTATTTCCACTCTCCTCACTGACTGACCCATCTGTGTTAACCTCATGAAGCAACAACATGCAAATGTTGAAGGATTATGGGTACAAGGTGCTAGATACCAGAGCAAAATGGGAATCACATTTCATTTTACAGTGAGTTTTTACTTCCTTATTCTCCACATTATGTTCATGTGAGGAATGTTAGGGGTGTAAATTGGGTCATTTAAAGGAAGTCCAAAAACCATTTTGAACTTTTGTTTGCACAAGCCATGTTATGGTCAAAGTCTTATAATCTATGACACTGTCAAGTGCTGCTGACTTACCAATTCCCTTGACCCTTCTAGAATTCTTCTACCAACTTTTGGTACCAACTATCTGTCTCCTCCTACTTAACCAGCTATGTCAATATAACCAAGCAGCTCATACTTCCTTTGTGGGCTTCCAAAAGTAGACCACAATTTTATAGCATGTAGCAGATGTCTGAGCATATTAAAGGCCACAGCATGTGGTGCTCTTACTGCTATAATAGGCAGACCTGAGCAATAGACAGATCTCAATTATTCTCTTCAAAAAGTGAACTTCAGCTAGAGCAGCCATTTGAAATTGAACTTCAGACTTCATTAATATTTATTGAGAAAGTGGTGTAAATGATAGACACTACAGGATGCAGTTCTTTTATTGGAATATAAAATAAACTTGTCACTGATTTTCTTGGCAGTAGGCTATGATCCCAAAACAATAACTCTAAAATAAAGTTAGTAATGCTCAGGCCCTCTTAGACTCTGTTCCCAAGGTAATTCGTTGCTACAGCATTTATTTTCTGTTTTTCTCTGGTTTCTCTAAACATACAGGTTTAAAAGTAATCATTTCAGATTCCCATCAGGGCCCTGTTGGCTAATGTCCTATTTTAAATGTTACTCACCCGAGAGCAGAATGTATTACATGCTTTGTCATGACACTCCATCATCTGAAGTCCTGTAACATCATCCCTCATACTTGTGCAAGAGCATTCCTTGCAACCATCTTCCCAGGTTGTCCCAGTTGGGTAGACTATGTTGTTGTGAACACACACCTATAGGATGCAACAATTAATACATTAAAGAGCACACTGCTGCTTTAAGCGCACATTTCTGGCTCCAAAAGGCTGTTCTTTAAGATGTGAAACCTACCACAGATAGGGTATATTTAGATTAGATATCAAAAAGAAATTCTTTACAGTGAGGGTAGTAAGACACTGGAACAGGCTGCCCAGAGAAGCTGTGGATGTCCCATCCCTGAAAGTGTTCAAGGCCAGGCTGGATGGGGCGTTGAGCAACCTGGTCTAGTGGGAGGTGTCCCTGTCATTGGCAGGGGTTTGGAACTACACGATCTTTAAGGTCTCTTCCATTCCAACTCTAGCTATTCTATGATTCTATAAATTTTATGGAATATATTGGACCCAGTAGAAATGCTACATGTATTAAAATTGTGTCCACACTGTTGAGGAAGAGAAATAAGTGCAACCAAAGGTACTGTTTTTATTAAAAATAAATTGGAGAATTTTATCTGCAGTTGGTTGAATTGTCCAGGCTCTGACTCAGTTTCCCTGGAAGTCTAATTTGACCTGATATTCAGAGACAATAAATAGTGAGTCCTGTAGAAGGAGCCACGCACACAAAACTTCTCCCAGTTAACGCAGCTGATCTGAAAAGATCCTACTTGGAGCTACGAGTATTCATTCTCTTGTACCCTTAGGCCATCAAAGCTACCGCAAAAGTAGTGTAGCTCTCGTATGCTGCACTTTCTATTAGTAAATTTTACAGCATGTTATTAAAGAGATGAACCTAATTTATTTTTATAGATATAGTAAGAAAGTTACAGAAACATAAAATGACTTATGCAAGGTCATGAACTACTTAACAACAGAAAAAAAAAGGTTAGATCTCCTCAGCTGCAAGACTGTAACCCTGTGTTAAGCTGTCAGGTAAGGTTGTTTCAAAGAAAAAGTTACATTGCCCTGCAACCTCTCCTCCACATAACCTTACCTTAAGAGTTAAAGTAGTATAAGAACTTAATAAAAGGTTGGCAAAATAAGAAAAAAATACATGCTGGTGAAGCTTTAGGAGAATCAGGTATTAATTTGGCAAAAATTTAAAAGTGGCAATATAGTGGTGTAAGGTGCAATGCCTCCTTAGGCAGAGGCAAAGGTAATCAATGGGCTCAAGGATTCTAGGTGTCCCAAATATTTCATTGGAGTTAGCACAGGACTGAAAGAATATGCAGTAACTGTACCGATCCAAAAGCAGATAACTCTGTTATCAAGAAACAAAAATTTTGAAATTACCTCTGAAATTCCTAATGCTTGAATGAACTTGAAGTTTCAAATGTTTGGGGATTATATATATATATATACACACACATATATATAAATCTGATTATATCAGTCACAAAAAATGGGTTTGTTATGTCAGAATAAATGATTGTAATAAAACAAGCACCAGTGTGAAGCAACGGTATACTTCTCTCAGAAACATGTAAATTAAAAATTCCGACATCATTATCCAGTAGTCTCATTGAGGGTTTGTTAATACCTAGCTACCCACTTACATTGGCACTGTCACTCCATGTATAAAACATAATCTCATTTGTGGAAATGACACTTTGTTCCTCTTACCTTGCCTGGCATGCAGGTGGTAGATATACAGCCACAGTCATTGGTGAGAGATTTGGATAGATATCCCACGGGGCAGCTCACTGTTGAGTTCATACAGCTGCAGGTACACTCGTATTTATCACAGCACTCGGTCTTCTTTACAGTTAGCTCTCGATGTGGTGGGCAGGAAGGTCTTTGGACTAAGGTGCATGCTTCTCTGTTACACGCTAGCAGAAAAAGGTAACTAACATGTCAAGCACACAGCATTTCAGAGCACAACAAGTGAACAAGAGAGTTCTCTGGCAGCAAGGCATTAATTGCTACTGCAAACTGTTATAAATCTATTTCAAGACTAAGAAGTAATGCAGATACAAAAGACATGGGTCAAAGACTGTGCTGCAGGTTCAGGAAAACCTCCTGCCCTGCCAAAATATTCTTCTCTCATACACAATCAAAAAGATTCAGAAAATAAACATGAACATCAGAGCACATATGTCCAAGAGTAAAATGTTTCTCTTTTCCTTAATTCAAAAGTGCACTTGGAAAAATGATATCATTGGCTCTTTCTAAGTCTGTGAAATCATTACGTGTGCATTGGCTCCAAAATTAAACTTTTCAGAGGGAAAAAATAATGTCTAAAGGAAATTGTCAATGTTGCTTAAATGCAACCTTCCAGTGTCACTCCCTGCTGGAAAAAAAAAAAAAAGGAAATCTTACCACATGTGTAATTTGGTCTGCATTCTCCAGGGTTGGTCAGAGCAAGCTGCAAGCCAAACTCACAGACAGGGACAGGAGGCAAATCACAGGAAACCAGATCACAAACTAAGAAGAAAAATTGAGAGTGTTTAAGACCACACCTGACTGGTTCATCCTCAAGAAAAGATGTACACATGCATGCATGTCCCCATTAAACTTTTTTTCCCTATGCTCAATTGCTTTTCCTAAAATATGAAGTAAATTATTGCTCAGCAGGTCAGAGTTTGTTTTCAAAATAGCTTAGGGAACAGTTCAAGCTTGGGTTATGAGGATTAAGGTTCTAATGTTATATTTAATGTGCAAATATAGATCATGCAAAAATAGATACTTGGAAAAAGACCATTCTAATGTCATGTAGACAAAACCAAATTGCTCCATTCCCTTCCTCACCTCTAACAGAAAGAGGGACAACATCAAGTTAGAAGGGAATGGACACTCACATCCCCTCAAGTGCTGTTTATTTTTCCACATGGATAATCATACAGTCATTCAGTGTTTTCAAAAATGAAACATTGCATTAAATAAAAGAAGGGTTTGTATACCTTTGAAGCATCTGTTAAAAATACAGACAAAGATTCCAATAATTTATTAGAACCTACCACACTCATACTCAGGGCAGCACTGGCCAGGGTCCCTGCGCAGACGAGGGACTTCACACGGACCACACTGAACAGCTGAAGTAAGAAGAAAACATCCATAAAAATAGTTTGGATAAGAACTAGAAAACTAGGTAACAAAATTAGCAGTTGAAGTCCAATCATACTTAAGAGTTAAACCAACTTACATGTGGCAGCAGGGCAAGGTCGGACTGTGCAGTTCACTGTCCTGTTATCAAGACACGTGCAGATCTTACAAGGCTCATTTGCAGGAATCCATGTTTCCATGTGCTGTGTGGAGAAAAAAAAAACAAACAACTGATTGTTAGAAAGAAATCTAATATTCGGGTCACTGGTATGTTAGTGATGGGAATGAGTGAGAGTGAGTAACAATTTGGAAAACCAGCAGACTCCATGAAGGATTGGCTGGTTGTTCTGTTAACAGTAGGAACCTAAGGAGACACATAATTCTGAAATGACGGTTGTGTACCCGTTTAGCAAAAGATGTAAAGAATGCCTGAATGGAATAAAGAATTACTATTGTTTTAAGCATGAAAAATGCTCAGATGTTATAAATGCAACCTCAGGCTATTGTAAGTAACAGTGGGCTTCTGCAACCACCATGACTGGATGTGCACTGATAATAAGGGAAACAGCAATATTTTTGGAAATACATAGAAGTGGGTGCTTTCCCAAATTAGTAGTACTTAAATACAGAGAAATAATCAGTGCCTATTTTTTATTAAGAATATGTGGGGGTGCCATCGCTTGATTTCTCATTGGACTGAAGCACTGTAGTAACCCCAAATTTGAAACCATGACTGTGGTGACTACCTGGAGGTAAGAAGCACATTCAGAAACTGACAGTAAAGTGTACCATTATTCAATCACTGCTCCTTCTGATGAGAGAGGGGGAAATAATTGAAGTTAAATATGCAATTACCTGTAAAGAACTACCCACATTTAACACCCACGTGAATAGGGAGAAAAGAGTGAAAAGACTTACTATGGGACAATAAAGCTAATTTGCACAATTGATCTAGGTTCTGGGTGAGAACATGTAGAGCTGGTTAGGATGCCACAAAGCGAAAAGTTGTCATCCGGAAAACCCTTGAGTGCAGTTTAAAAATAGCAGTCTGACAAGACCTTTAGTAGTAAGAAGAAAGGAAGGAAATATCTAAGCATACTTCAACCTGTACCCAGATTTATCTATGTATTTTAAGCCATGACAGGAGTTTTGAAAGGACAGTTTACTTTCAAATGTTAACAGCATGGCAAGGATAAGAGACCAGGCATGCTATAACAAGCCAACCAAAGGTTTAACAAAGCTTAGGAAGCAAATCGCCTAGGGTCAGTTAATCCATAGGAAATCTATTTTAGTCAAAGAAAGCTTGCATTGATGCTAGTAAAGAACATTATCTCAGGGTTTGGAAAAATAACTCAGAGCCTTCTGCCAGAGTATTCAATGGCCTCAGGGTTAAAAAGTCCTGAGAAGGCATCTGATAGAGAATGCCTACATTTGCAGGTGGTGATGTGAAAAGCACGTGGACATTTCAAGACACAGAGAAAGAGAATCACAACATCTGCTCAACATTTTCAGCAGCCTTCATTTTCACACAAGTTTTCATCAGCATAAGTAGGAGTCTCTTTCTAATACCAGAAGAAATGGCAAGAAATGGCATGGTGTTAGTAGAGATCTATATGGGCGTTGGTGCTGAGAATCGCATAAGCTCAAGCATGACCTGAGGTAGAAAGGAATGGAGAAATGAACACCACAAGGAAAGAAGAGGGTTAAGGAAATCATAACCAACCACCAGTTGCACTGCCTGTTGTATTGCTCACACAGCTAATCCTGCAATGGTGCAGATGCAAAACGGCTGTGTGAGCTGATCCTCCTCTGCCCTCCAGCTCCCCATCCACACAGCAGCTGCATCTAAGCCTTGCCATTGGGGTACAGACAAGAGGTTTTCAGAATTAAAACCCCATTAAGAGGCATGCAACAACTCATGAATTTCAGAACTTCTGCAGAAACAAGTAGATATCACTGCAGACATTATTCCCAAGATGTATGCTGAGCTTTTCTCCATGAGGGCTTGAAACAATAATTTAAATGGGAATTGCACTGCATTGTCTGAGGATTCAGGAATTTAAGACACATAGATCCTAGATTTTAATCTGCATTTGCAATAACCATTTCAAATAGAATCATAATGTAATAACTAGTATTGTCAGGGTCACTGAGAGTTGTGCACAGCTGATCTGTATTTCAGGCAGTGATTATATACATTGCAAGTTATTTTCCTTCAAGAGAAATAATAAGACTTTCTTCTATTCCTTTTATTACAAAAATTACTGTTTGATTTTTTTTCCCTCCCATTTTACCAATTATAGAAGCACTACACAAATCCAATGGTACTGTACTTAAAACAAAGGTCCAAAAGAGAACACAAAGAAAAAAATCATGGCCATATGTATGGAAATATTGTAACCTTAAAATAAAAGCTAATACAAGGTATACATGCTCAATCCTTTAAGGAAACTCTAAGCTTTTGTTTTGAAAAACGTCATTAGGATGATGCAGTTGTGGAACAAAGGAACACCATTCCCCTACATCTTCCCTCTTGCTGCTGACATGCATAGGGTATATACACCTGAGGAGGGGGATTAATGCCGTGAGACTCCTGTATCAGCCTTTTGCCTGGCAGTAGAAAACCCTCAGGACTGTGTTTACTGAATGCTTTCCCATCACACTACGCCGTGACAGTACCAGCAGGCAGAACTAAGCCACAAGCTATGGCAAGGTGGGACCCTCAGACCCACGTGGACCTGTCCTGGGTGCAGGGTGGGGTGCATGGACACCTAGGGCAGACCTGCCTTATGTGAGGCTCTTGCATTTTGGCAAAGCAATGCCTTGGAACACTTGCCTCATTAAGTCAAGTGCATTGCTTGCTGGTGCCCTACCACCTAAAGAAAGGTGCTCTCTCTGTTAAATTTGATGCTTCTGTCACTGCATTAATCAATGCAAACATCGTTTTAAAGTGATGTTTCAGCCACAAATAGTGTATGCTTTCTTTCAGTTTAACTGTAAACATTTATAACACATTTCTTGCTGAACTAAATGTGAGTATAAACATGTGTGTAAAATGAAGTCATTCAGAGTACATACATTCATTTACTTTTCTAAGTCTAGCTTTTTACTTAGAGTGTACACACACACACAGACTTCTGTTATTTACAGAAGGTCTGTTACAAAAATGATTATGCCTTTGACAGCAAGTTTGGTGAATATGATAAGAACATCTAAAGCTCATAAATTAAATTAATTAATAAATTAAAGTCCCATCTTCTTAAAGTCCTGTAACAAAATTGCAGATTGAAGAGGACTGACTGACTTAGGTAAAAACTCCCAGGGCTGAGTAGCTGGGAGTGAAGAGGAACAACCCCTGCTACTTGAAACAAGGGACAGAGGGAGGAGCTTGCACAGATGCTTTGTGATTCCAAAAGGCACATCAACAGTCTCTTTCACTGCATTCTGGCACAGAGCACCCACAGGTCTTCCTAATCCCATTCTGCCACACAGAGGTATGATTTAGCTGAGGAAAGTGGATTTTCAGTAAAACATAAAATTAAGAATTTCATCTAAGGAATAAAAAAAAATTAAAAAAAGGGGGGTAGGCTAATACAGCTTGATATAAGGTTGTCTTGGTCTCAGTAAGCTTTGTAAAGACAATACATTTTAAGCAAGAGTTTCAGATTTATGATTAAATTCTCATTACTGGTGAAAGTTGGGTATTGGAGGTTTTTATCTTGATAAATGTTGACTTATGCCATCCCTCCTCTCTTCCCTCTAGACCTCCCTCCACACAAATTTGTCATGCATTTCCGGGTCTGGACAGTCCCAGCTGTGAATTTTATATCCATCCCAGCCAATTTCACACTAGAGGAGCTACATGGGGCTGACAGCCGACTGGTTATAAGGAACTGAACTAGAAAATAAAGTATCCAAAGGGGAAAACAGTTAGAATTATATGACTGATTTACTTGCAAAAGTATGAACCCCAACCATTTATAAAGGTAAGCTGCTAAGTACATAGTTACCTGATGGTGTGTGCCATCTTCACTGACACATTGTGTGCAGACTTCTTCATCAACACAGCTGTCATTAAAAATCACCTGTCCGTCTGGACAGAAGCAGCCTTCTGTGGGATAATCCTTGCAGACACTGAGTTTGGTACTATTATCACAGTGCTTTACACAGGCTTTGTGGCAGTGATCGTATGTCAAATATGTGGGACATTTCATTGCTGAGGAAGACCGAAAAAAACTATTTAGATAAAGAGATCTGAAACGCAGATAAATTTTTCCACTCACACTTTCTTTAGAATTCTGTTCAGGTTTTTTAAAGCCATCATCTGATGAACTTATTTTGTCCTCTGCAGTCACTAACATCTTTGAAAATACATTTTAAAACTAACAAAATCCACAGTGGAAAGCAATTGAAGGCACTTCGTTAAGTAACAGTCCATGCAGAAATCATCAAGCCACATTTTCAGGCCACAATCATCAGCATAGTGTGACTTACCCTAATAATGATACAACAGCTTATATGAGCTGAACTTTGTTTTCAACATTGGCAAGAGACATAAGAATTCAGAACCACTTTCACGTGTATTAGAGAAGCATCGGTAACACTGCATGGTTAGGAGATATCCGGGACAGACAAAAGCATCGAACAAAGATTTTTTTGACAACTTGATAAGCGGCAGTGTTCCCAAGCAACTAAAGAAAGCTAACAAACAGAATATTTTGATGCTTTAAAACTGAACCTGCTAGATTTCTGCACCTTATTAACTGAAATGCCTTGTTAACAGAATTAAGAGAATCAATGAAAATTGTGTTCCCCCCTAAGCCAACACGTAACATTGTTACTGATGAGTTCACAACACTGAGAGTGCTGTTTCTAAAAGCAAACACAAAAGCAAGGTGACAGCTATTCAAGAAACCTATGGACACAGCTTCCATACCATGTATACCCTTGAGTCTACTTATATTTCACAATAGCTTCAATTTGGAAAAGTCTTATTTTCCAGTTTGTGAATGCTGTGAGGCTTATAAAACTTTGTTTCAGTCCCCTGACAAAAAACTCTGAAAGAAAATTACTGAAAGAAGACCTGAGCTCCCAACCAAACCAGCATTCATCAGCTGAAGTGTCTACACACAACCTTCTTAGCAGCCAAAGGAAATAGAGAAGAAATGTCTTTAACCCTTTTCTGTTTCATACCATGCTAAATCCATTTAATTCTGGTGTGTTGGACTCTATGGCTGTATGCGTGTATATAGTTTAGCAGATGCAGAGAAACTTGAAAAGGCACAGAAACTTGATGTGGGCTCCAATCTCCCTATGAAATGCTTTGGCTGGATTCTGAAAACACAAAACGGTCTATCCAAGTAAAATAGGAGACATTGCCTGCTTATAAACCTGTGCTAGCAACTACCTAGACTATACCACATTTTCCAGAAAAACTTGTTTCCAGAAACAGTTCTGTAAATAAGGTGCCTAGAGCGAGCACCAGTGTTTACTGGTGTCACAGTCTCATGTCAGCTCTAATTAATTTGTGAAAATACATCCACAGCACATACTAAGGTAGTGGGTCATTTAGTTTTTCATTCCACTGTTAGTGAGCACACTAGCACATTGGCTTTCATCTTGCTTAACTACCCGTAGCCTTAAAGCAAACGTAGTAAGCTTTCTCTGCACAAATTTAGATCAATTTATTTCAGAGTTTAATGCTGATGCCCATCAGCATAGAATCAGGACAGCTCTCAAGCAGAATGAGTACCAATGCTAAAGCCTCTAATGTACTTCATGTAACATAGCCCCTTCTCCTTCTTCCTCATTGGATGGTTTTAAGGAGCCAGGTGTGTGAAAAATGCAATGAAGAACAATGTGCTGGACTCCAGATACGTTATCAAAAAGCCTGTATGCCTGTGTAGGATGGTAATGTTTTTTCAACAAAGGAAGAAATTAAGTAGTTATGTTTTGCAAAAGAAACATAAATATGCTCACAGAAACGCTCTTGTTTAGAAGTCACCTCTGTCCTTGGGGGCACAGGAGTGAGACATGCATAAGGAGCGTCAGAGACGGGGTAAGCTCCATTAATGTCTGGGAAATTATCCTAACCATCTTTTCTTTCATCCTACTGGCACAATAACAACCAGGCAAGTGTAGAAAGCCACCTCAGACACATGTTCCTTATGTTCCAGAGATTTGGTCAGGTCCCACATGACTTGCAGGTAATCCTGCTTTTTGTATAGAAAATTTTCCCAGAGGTATGAAATGTGAGGACTCCCCACAGTCAGCCTCAGAAACAAGTGTTTCAACAAGCCACCCTCACAGATGGCTATTTCAGTCCTCACCTCAAATGCTTGTTGCTTCTGAATGAAAAGGAAAAGACTACTGGTACTAGCAAAAGGAGAAAATGAGGCTGAAAATCAAATAATAGAAAAGTAATTCTTCTGCCAAATTAATTTTAAAAGACATCTACCTCAAATACTAGCTTGTGTGACACTACTATGATTATGTATTGACATTGTATTATGACAGTTTGCACTGGGATTCACTCTGTGGCTCAAATGGATAAGACAAAACAGTTGGTTGAAGTACTAAATGGATATTTAGGGAAGGGATGTTTTTCAAGCCTGCGATACATGGAGAAAGCCCCACGTCCTTTCAGATGCCAATGGCACTCCTTTCTTATCAGTAGTATAATTTAGCAGCTAGCTAGATCCTCAGGTCACATACCGCTGGCTTTCTTTTTTGCCTCACTGTATTGTCATCTGCAGCCAAAAGGACTGCTAAAACTCCAGTGCTGATGAAGTTGGAGTGAATAATACACCAGGGCCAGTACCTCAACAGCTGCCAGTCAACCTCCCGACACTGCTCAGCAGAGTTTTCTTAAACCTCCCTTAACAGGTCTTCTTTATCCAAAGGAATATGTTTAGAAGCATGCTTCCAGTGTTCTTAGGAGCCATTTCAAGGCCACACTAAGTCAACTAAGATCAGTGCTGCCATCAGTGTTGCCATCAGAAGGGGTAGTGCTCTCTTAATTTCATTTCAGCTGCTCTTTCCTGCGGGGCACTTTTTTCCCTTTGACATCTAATTTTCA
This sequence comes from Nycticryphes semicollaris, assembly GCA_013400055.1. Lineage (NCBI taxonomy): Eukaryota > Metazoa > Chordata > Aves > Charadriiformes > Rostratulidae > Nycticryphes > Nycticryphes semicollaris. Next base: position 501,716 of record VXBJ01005699.1, read on the forward strand.
GAGCTCACCAAGCGGCATGTGAGGATGTTGCCAGTCCAGCAAAAGGAGTGGGAATACATGGCTGGAGATGGAAGAAAAAAAACTGTACCACTTCAGCCAAAGGTAGTCATAAAGTCCCTCTCATACTATTGAGGTTTTTTCATGATTTAAGTCCTTCAGCTGTTATGCTCCTCATCAGCATGCCTTGCTTGAACAGTGAATGAAGAGCAGTGGATAAACTTAGTGCAGCTCCACTACACAAATACTTCATTAGCAGAGATGGTTTAAAGGTTTCTGGTATGGTACTGCTTCTCTCTCCTCCTCCTTACCCTCATTCTTGCTTCTCTGGCAGATGTCACTGCACCTCAGTTGAGCAGGCACAGCCTGTTATGCATTTGCTTTCTAACCTGGGCCTGCAAAACAACCCAACAAAAGACAAAACACAAAAACCTCCAACAACCAGAATGGCTCATGAAGAACGTTTCTAAGCAAAATACTTTTCCAGGAATCCCTGCAGCTGCTGAATGCCACCAGCACTCTCCTCAAAGAACCACAGCTTTACTGACCAGTACCAACTAGCTGTTTATTTTCTACATCATGCCAGCATCAACTACCTATCTAAACTTAATTTATCTGCAAGCTAGTTTTGGCAAGTAACTAGAGGGCATGTGCATATTAAATGAGCATAAAGAGCTGCTGAGAAGCAGTCATGGAAACATTAATACATAAAGATCAACAACTGTTTCTGCTGCTGCTGTCATTTTTCTCCTGAGTATTTCTGCTTTCTGAGCAAAATTTACTAACTGGTACTGTTATTTGAGCTACACCATTCAAAACCGACTTGGTCAGCTCCACATGAGCTGCCATTCCTTTTGTAACTGCAGACTGACCCTATCTTGGTCCATTCATTGATCACTTTGCTATATAAACAATCCTATTTTCAGGTCAATAAAGCTTCCTCTCCACACAAAGCTGAATACCAACATGTCAATGTTAGCAATGCAGTGATTTGTCAGAAATCACTATGATCTTCACATTAAATTAGAGTTTGTACTATCATTGAAGTACAAACCCTGTTCAGCAAGAATTCACTGTAATCTAGCTCTCACTGTGAGCTACCTCAAGGGGTGTATGGAAGCTGCAGTCTGCTGCAGCACAAGACTACTAAGTGTGGGGCCTAGAAAAAAAAAAAATATATATATATATATCGCTCACTATGCAATCCCACTTTGATGTAAAGTTTCCTTCCATCCATTGACAAAAACCTGGAAGTCTACCAGGTAGCACTCAACACATGCAGCCTCCCAAAAAGGAGCAAGGAAGGCTCAGGCAGTGGAACTGAATGAGCACAGGATGGAAAACAAACTCTGTCTTGATCAGATATCCCTTCAAGTATATTTACCTATCCAGGTAGACCAGTTAGGAAGGACTTGTACTACTAGAAATGTCTCAATGTGGCATGTCGAAAACCTAAAATAATGACAGGAATTCACTGCAGGGGAAAAGTGAGGTACTCCAGAACCATGCCATTGTTATTAAACATGTAGTGGTAGTGATTAAGATGCAGTGTCGAGTCATTAATGTAACCTGTATAATGCTCCTGTAACTAGCAACTTCATTTTTGGCAATTGCACACATGCAACTCTTTGAAGGAAGAAGCTGATGTTATTGTTAGGACATTAACGATTGTTTCATGCAACTAGTGTTAAAATGGGCAACTCTTCAGGTTTCCTTGTACATGCTGAGTAACAAGATGGGAATTTGAAAACTGCAGAGAGTTATTAAGGTAATCCACTGACATTCAGCCTTGGACATTACAATTTCCAAAGTCTGACTGAAAAACTAAATTTAGAAAAATGGCTGGCTGTATTCTCCCTGTTTTCAAGGACTATATTATAAACAGACTGTGTTGTTTCTTAAAAGATTTAGTCTGCAACAGCAACATGCTCTTCAACAACCTGTCCTGGAAGGATATTTAAGACACTAACTGGGGGCTCAAAACAAATTCCAATCCACATTCATATTCCTGACTTCCTATCCCATCACTCTCTCAGTCTGAGTTTAAAACACAAACAAAACCAATACATCTATTGAGTTCTTGCTGTATCATGCCTTTAGGATTTCCAGATCAGAAATATGTATCTGGGCAGAAAGAGGGAAAGAAAGCAAGGCAAGAAGAGCTGACTAAACTGGAGAGGTAGGAGATGCCAAAAACAACTGGGATACAAAACACTACCTGAAGGACTGCCTGGGAAAGAAACTGCCTACACAGACAACCTCAGATATCTGACTAAACCAGAAACACCATGAGTCAATATCTGAATGCCTGTAACCATCACTGCAGACAGACTAACAGCAGAAGGTGTAGAACAAGCCACCTCAAGGGTTATTTATTGATACAACCCTCTGAACTTAGCATCAGCACGCTTGTCTTGTGGGCTCTAGGCAATTTACAAGGCTCACATCCTGCTATACTGCTTTCTCACAGCACAAACTCTTCACCTCCAAAACAACAGTCAGAAGGAGAACTGGCTTTCCAAAGGACAGCTGGTTTGATCAGTGCAGCTGGCAAGAAAACACACCACAGAGAGTGGCTCTTTTCCCATTTTTCAGTGCAGTAGAAATTTAAAATCACACTTGGCTCTTCCATCCCGGTCTGAAAGGTTTAAGCTTTGGTTAGAATGTGGGGAATTTGCAGAAACTATTACAAAGAATTCAGAAAAGTCTTATTTTGTGTCACTTGCAGGTAGGTAGTTATGACAGTAACAGGCTGGTGAGCAGTTCCACTACTCTAAGTTACAAGTTTCCCTGTTTGCCTTGTAGAGGTCCTTCAGCGTCTGTACCAAAGCAATATCTTCAGCCAAAACTGCCCAACAGAATCAGAGCAGAATTTCAGTTCAAACCTGGCCCGATGATGGTTCACTGGCTGCAGAGTCAGGTACTGTTACATAGCTGTGTTTGCCTCTTTTTGCAGTGTTTTTATTTCACAGATTATCCCTCCAGCCTTGCAAAACTACTTTGCATTTTACTAGTTAGTAGTTTACTAAGAAACACATTTTCCTTAATATGCAACTTAGTGGACAGCAAACCAGTTATCAGAATTGCAAAGCCACTTATATGGGAAATTTGATTTGGAACTTCCAACCCATTACAGAATATTCAAAACTAGTATTACACTGACCATCATTGTCACCACCATCACCAAGTTAGACAGGTTCTATACCAATTTTAATGTATCATAAACCCCTTACGACAAAGCTCGGGTGTTCTCCAGTCTACGCAGACCCCGTTTTCCCTGCAGATGTGAGCATAGGAATTTATCATCTCACAGGCTTCATCCTCATAGCAGCTGCTCTCTGCACAGGCCTCATAGAACATGTTGGGGGTGATCACCCTGTGGCACTCTGCAAACCGATCTGAGAGCAGAAGGTGGCAGTGGCTTGTTGCGTGCTCAGAGCATCTGTCTTCTCTCGGGATTTCACAGATCTTCCCCGGCTCTTCTACCACCCAGTCTTGAATAAACACGCTGCTCTCAGGAGTGACAGAGCCATCATGTAATGTGAAGTCATTGATGTGGTTCTGGTCACACACCCCTGGGAGGGTGAGCAAAAGGAAAAGAAAGAGTCTGAATACAGTCAGCAATAAAATAAACCTAGGAAAACAGGTACAAGACAGAGCGAGCTGTTTGGGGCTGCTCAGTGAATGCCAAGAAGAGGCATTCTTGGAAGAGAACGAATGATATTCCTTATGGCTATTATCAATAGAGGCATAAAAAACCTGGCTTTTGTTTCCCATTTCCTCATCACAGAAAGTATAGGTTATATCACAGAGGTGTAAGCTATACCATAGATTACACCATTGAATATACTATAGAATTAATTCTCCCAGGTAGTAGTACCCCTCACAAACCTTCCACCTTCACTATAAGCATAGGTCATGTTTCTCACATAAATGTGTATGTAAAAAAAACTGAAGTTAAACCCTTTTCAAAAAAAATAAAATCTCCTTGAAAAGATAATGTGAAATAAGTAAAACATGTGGGATGTCTAGCTCATTCTTTCCAAAGTATTATGTCAAAGAGGTGTTATACTGATATCCACAGTAGAAAAACCTACATAGATTAGCAATGTGCCAACAACAGGGGAATCATTGCAGCCAGAGAGTTTGAAGATACAGGGCCACACAAATTACAATAGCATAAATTATTTGGTTCAATTATTTTGTTCAAGCACAAGTAGGAAGCTGTTAAAATTACTAGTTTTCAAACTTACCACAAAGTCCTTGTGTTCCTGAAGAAAAGCTCTTTGGATTAAGTTTAAGAAGAAATTCATTGTTTCTTGGAGTAAATGTGAGATTATGTCCAAGATGGGAGAACTTGATTTCATGCATTATTGCGCCATAGACAGTGACTTCAAATAAACTGTCAGAATAAGGGATGTGAACCCTCTCACCATTAACAGCCACCTGTTTTCAAAAAGGCAAGATCATCACATCAGTTAAAATCAACCCAAACGTAGAGTTTAAATTTCTTTTGACTTCACAAGTACTTGAAGATCCACCTGAATCTGGACAAAAGAATCAATTTTGCAAGCTAAAAATTTCTACTGAGTCTAAAAATGTACAGAACTAATTGACCTTAATTCTGTGTATTATATATACAATTCTTTCAACATTTTCCCACGAGTCCATTCCTTCAGCCTCATTTATACACAGACTAGCAATTTAATGCCATGAAATTAGAATGACATTGGACCATGATTATCAATAGACAGACCCTGATTATCAATAAACCTTACTGAAAGTCAAGGCTGAACATCACCATGCAAAACTGGGTGTAGGTGTTTTGGTCCATCCTATTTTGCTGCACATGAGTCATATGAGATCACCTTTGCCAGCTGACTACTGTGTCTCTGAGGAACCCAGAGACTGAAAATGTTTCATGTTGAATTTGAATATTTCTGTGTCTATGAAACGGCATAATAAATACTAAGATGGCCTTCCATCTAATGCTGAGGTCCACCTGCAGACAAGGTAAGAACCAACTCTCTAGCTCTTCAACTAATCAGTCATGCATAGGTTTGTGAAGAATAGAGACTGCTTTCCCATGCACCAAATTGTAACCTCGTGTAAAGGACTTCTGCCAAAAGAGGAGAATCAGAGTGCAGTATGTCCTGTCTATAATCCCTGTTTTTCTGGCAGAAGTGTCAGGGAGACGTTGCCAAATCCCATGTTCTTGACGTTGTCATACCAGCACAACAGGGAGGACAAGAAAAGAAACACGTCTGGCTTATTATGTGTATGTAGATTGTATCATGAAATTAAAATGAGCATTCGCTCAGAGGCCTAAGGATAGACTGCAAGGGGAACAGAAACTGGATAAAGGGACCAAATTGGTCCCCACAAACTGAAATTCCATAGCATAAGCAGACAATGCACAGATCACTTCGTTGCATTTAGCTTACTGCCATGTCACTGAAGAGCTGAACAGATACACCACGATGTTTCACTTCAATAGAGTCCATACAGTTCATCTTCAGTGTTGCTCTGCATGGTCCTTCATGGAGGAGAATTTCAACATCATGTTGCTTGTCTTGAAACAAGGTGTAGGAACAATTGCCTGTCAGCTTAAAATTCAGCCCATCAAAAGTGACAATATGTCGAGATGAACTTCCTATACAGACACCTGCACATCAATGAGAAAAAAAAGGCCATATAGGCATTTGCATTTGTTTAAATTAGACTATTTCTTCACAATTTTTATGGGCATGTGGAATCAATTAATTGAGAAAGCTAGGAAGGTAATGAATTGCAAAAGCTGCAGAAATTGTCCAGTCTTATTCAACATATTCATCAATGGCCTGGATGAGGGGACAGAGTGTATCCTCAGCAAGGTCTCTGATGATACCAAACTGTGAGGGCTGGCTAACACTCCAGAGAACTGTGCTGCCATCCAGCGTGACATGGACAGGCTGGAGAGGTGGGCAGAGAAGAACCTCATGAGGTTCAGCAAAGGCAAGTGTAGGGTCCAGCACCTGGGAAGGAAGAATGCCAGGCACCAATACAGGTTAGGGGTTGACCTGCTGGAAAACTATTCTGAGGAGAAGAATCTGGGGGTCCTGGTAGAAAATAAACTATCCATGAGCCAGCAATGTGGCCCATCAACAAGAGGGCAAATAGAACCCTGGGCTGCATAGGGAAGGGTGTGGCCAGTAAGTTGAGGGAGGCCAGTCCTCTACTCCACACTAGTAAGGCCACAAGTGGAATTCTGTGTCCGGTTCCGGGCTCCTCAGTTCAAGA
>VXBJ01005700.1:0-42463 GCA_013400055.1 Nycticryphes semicollaris
ATAAGAAGGACATGGACCTGTTAAAGCACGACCAGAGGAGGACCACAAAGTTGATNCTTTCCAACCCAAACCATTCTATGCTTCTAAGTAGGTTTTGATTTTCTAGACGGCAGAAGCTTCTAGAAAATATCTTGGATATATGACAGAATGGTTTTATTCAAATCTTGCTAGCTATGTTTAACTTTCCGCTGTGATCTGTGATTTCAGTGGGTGGTGGCAGTGGTGACTTTTTTTAATTCCAACTGCAGAAATGAAAGAGCTTGCCATTTATCCTTGTAGATAGGTCATTACTGTTTCATGATTACTATGTGGCATTTTATGAATTCACGCACAAATTTGAAGTGTAGCAGCGAACAAATGCTTGAACACACAATAGGCATCCCAAGTGAAATATAAACGCAGGTATACTTAGCAAACTTGAAAAGAACTTGTGGCAGTTTTCACTACGCCAGCATCATCATGGACACCCAGCCACAACATTAATTAGTGTGCCAAGGAAGGCCTAACACCTTTGCAGAATTTCAAAACAGAAGTAGTCTGTGTTCCTCAAAAAGGAAAAAGGTGAATTGTTGACTCTGCCATGAAAGCTTAAGGGAAAATCTTGAACCTCATAAAAAATGTTGCACTGTTTCTGTTTTAGAAAAGAAATAATTTGGCCTAGCTAGATTGTGATATGTACTCATATAGAGAGATTTAAACTCAGCAGTTCATCATTAGCTGCTGCCAATTAGAAACAAAACAAAAAACCCCACATAATAAAACAAAATAATTACTGCTAATAATAGTCTAAAATCATCATTCAAACAAAAGACATGACCTAATAATGTCTACTAGCACATCTAAAATTAATTTCTAGTGCAATCAACCTACACTTTGGCCAAAAAAAAATTCATTATACAAACCTTTGAGGGTATCTTAGATACTTGCCACTGCTTACACAATAAAAATGAACAAGTTATGAAAAAAATGAACCATTCTAATCTTCTAATAGAGTTCTACAAAATTCTCAGGAATATGTAGTTTGTATCCTGTTTGTAAATAAGCACCATGTGTAAGTTGAGATTTAGGGCAAGTACCATGAAGGATTTTTCTTTTTATTATTTTTTTTAAGAGATGGATCTTCAAAGAGTAAATTTTTGCAAGCTGTTGAGAAAGACTTTACAGTCATTAGAAGGATTACAGCATGATGGCATTTGGAAACCTCAGTGGATCTAATTATTAAACAATGAAAACTACACAAGGTCAAAATGCACAGAAATACATTCAGCCAGTACAACCAATTCCAAGTATAAAGATCATAAACTGAGCTAAAAATAGAAATGTAGGGGTCGACTATAAGACCAAGTTCCTTCCTTCTCTTTTGGCATTTAAAGTTTCAGAACTTCTAAATCTGCTCTATCAACATAGAAAATTATTGACAAACTCAAGGAAGTCAACAATTTGGAATTCTGTCAGATTTTGGAGGATCCAAAACCTTAGAACCATTAATGAGATAAAAATGGTCTAAAAATACCTGGTCTTACATATCAGCTGTGAGGAAGACAATTAGATTAATTCATTAGTATAGCCAGTTACTGCAATATTGGCCTTGCATACGACGTCAAGCATTTAATTTTGCACAATGGGTCTTTCTGTCCAGAAGGACTGAATTTACTTAGTAAGTATATCTGGTTATAACACAATCTTTGTAGTTTTCTTCTGGCTTTTTTCATGATTATTTCTTTCCAAAATGCAGAAATTCACAACTCACCCAGCAATCAGCCTCTGTTTCAACTGCAGCAGCTTTCATTCATGTAATCTTAAAATCTGCTCTACAGCTTGCTTTTCTCCCACTGCCTTCTGCTAAAATGACTGGTAATTGTGTTTAGCTGAATAACAACTTTGTGGTCAGTTCAAATGGGTGCTAAGTTAAAGACAACTTCAACATGTAGCAATATTTTATTTCAACCTCAGTTTCCAGAATTGTATGGCTACAGGCTATAGTCAGCCTAGGATTATCTCAGTACCACCTAAACCTTGCATTCAAGTGATGTCAAGCCCTTCTTTGCAAACTGTCCTGTCCTTTAAAAACAAAATTATTTCCAATAGATTGCTCAAAATAAAGCTCTTTATTTCCATAAAAATCATCATCAAACACCAAAAGTGGATGCTACACAGACTGTAATTGAATTGGATAACTCATCAACTTTAAAACTTCACATTTCATTATGGTTCCATCTTAACTGATCATTCTCCTAGGACTTCCAAAAGCTCATTTAGTGGGACTTCAGTAAGTGTTGAAGAAGTTCTGGAAGTGTGAAACAAAGTGTTTCAAAGTGTCTTTTGCTAGAGATATATCAGAGCCATCCTGGAAAGGTTCCTAAATACTCTATAAATCAAATCGGCTTGAATTGCATGGATGTGAGCTTACACACAATGGTTATTCAAATAGCTTTAATTTTAAAATGGTTGTGTGGCTGTCACTGTTTGTAAACTCCACAACTTTTGCAGAATATTCCAAATAATTGTAGCCATATATAATGTGTGGTTTTCTGAATATGTCCCTTCCAAAGTTTTAGTTGTAGTGGAACCTTGTTGGAACAGAAGTAGTAAAACAGATGAAACGGCAGGCAGAAAAGCTGAGAGCATTGATTGATTTGAGCGGTAATACAGTAAGGTAGATTTGAATTAACATAGTATAAGAGATGCCTGTTATGTTTGCAGTTTCTCAAAAAAATCTGTAGCTTTAGAAGAGGGGAAAAATGTTATAGTGTTAGTTAAACTAACCCTCCAGCATGCAATCAGAACAGTTTATTTATCTCCCCTTTCATTTCTTCCCATCTTTGCTTAAACATGCAGACAAAAAAAATGAAAGAAATAAACAACTCTAAAATCTTTACTCACTAGTTCCACATGTTCTGAAGGAATTATTTATATTTTCTTAACATAAATAGCTAAGAGTTCAGTTATTTTATAACGCCATTGATGTGTACCCTAGTTTGAATTGCCTCTCAAGAGCTCAAGGAGACAAGAATGACCAAGCTAAGGTCTGAACAAACACACACAAGAAGAAGAAACAAAACAAACAAAAACATCCCACCAAACAAAAAACAAAGCCACAATAACAAAAAAAGAAGGCCAGGGGTTTTATTATAAATGAAATGCATCACAGGAAGTAAGCTTTCCTGATCAGGTTTAATATCCCCTTTGATTTAGGGTAAGAATAAGTGAGAACTACAGGAAGACCACCTTTTCCTGGAACTTAAAATAGTAATAGTTTACACTGAGGGCAAAATTTAGTTTCTCACCAGCTGATGAACACCCCACAATTCTGCAAAGTAACAAAGTAGATGGGTTTCAGAATAGGTCACATCAGAGGCTAAGGCTGCTTGAGCTGAGCTGTTATTCATAACTCATCATTTTGCAGAGCACCATGGCATTTTTCAGTCTTTATTTAATTTCCTCTTTCACACCATGGGAAGAAAAACTAATCACTTTTTAATTAAAAAAAAAATAATGGAAAGTTCATGCCAATTACACATATAGCAAGCATATGCAATTGCATCATTCCATTCCTTGCCATTATCCCTCCTTCCTGACCTGCCCTTATTTTTCTGCCTTGTTTTCTTAAATCAGAAAAAGAAGAAGTTGTAAAGAACACAGGCCTTGATCCTTATCCAGAATTTTGGACATTAAACCAATAAACATATAAAACACAACAATATTTATCATAAGTAATCTTATAAATTGGGAAAACGGAATATCTAATGTCTGACCCGATATTGCTCAAGCAACAAACTGTAAAGAGAACAGAAGAGGTCACACTTCCACGTTTTTTCTCTGATTGCTTTTTCAGATGGCCTTTATATCTCATTTACTTGTGTTTCCATGAGACAATTTGAGTCTTGTGACATTAGAAGACTGTGGGAGTGAAAGCAAGATGAATATTACAGATCTAGCTCATTAACAAATAAACCTCTGAACAATTTGCTCTGTCTAGTTACCTTAGTTTCTTCTTCTAGACTTCCAGAACATAACAAAACCAGGACCTTGGCAACAGATACATGTGACAATGGTCATAAATTAAAATATAGGATGGTCCAACTTGACATAAAGAAAACTTTTTTTACCCTAAGAGCTGTTCAGGCACTGGACCAAGTTTCTCAGAAGGGCATATGAGAGAATTATGCATTTGGAGGTTTGCAAAGTCAATTGGACAAAACCTTAAGCAACCTGGTCCCTGTTTCAAGCAGGAGGTTGCAGTAGGTGACCTCCTGAGGTCCCTTCCAACATAGGCTGGTGTTTCCACAACTGAAACCAGTTGAAAATGCCAACATTTTTACAAGACTTCACTGGTGTTTCTTTTACTGTAATCAGTATAAAATGTCTACTGATACACTGCAATTGTGAAACAAGAACTGGTGAAACAAAACTGTTCATTCACTTTCAACTGTATTTTACCATACTCCTTTGGTCTGGAGGGTACTTCTCTTGCTTCAAAGGGACACAAAAAGCTCAAAATCTTACTCAGTACCATCTGTATCATCATCATGCAAAAGGCTTGATCATTATGTTATTTAACTGAGTAACTGTTGGGCAGAAATAAAGATTTTAATTTTTTTTCTCTTTAGCCTAGTAGGAGAGTCTCTGACTTTTACAATTACTGTATCATCTGCTGCCATCTCCTGAAGAAACACAGCTTGAATTTTGGAGAAAGGCTGGAAAATGGAGGTAACAACATTCTAAGCTTTCTACTGGTCAGCGCTGCTTGTCAATCCCAAAGGAAACACGTAGTCTGCAAGTTCCAGATTGGTAGACTTTGAGAACGTAGAAAATGAATATGGGACTATTATATCCCTCAGATTCCATTTCTCTTCCATTCATGTCTGTAGTGTTTATGACAATTGCTACCACGCACAACAGGAGCTGCTGGTTTTCACTGCAGCCTGAGGAAGGAACTCTTATCAGCACAAACACAACAGTGGAGCTTATGCAGTATATAGCAGAGCAAATCCACAGTACATGGGCTGCACAAAGAGTACCTGATTTAATAAGACATGTGGCTGTTGTTCTAACATGAACAGGCATAGACTCAAGCCCAGGGGATGGACTGACAGATTTCACATTTTGAATATCTCTATTTAGCTGTACATTACTGTACTGCTGTTTTACAGCCTAACTGATGTCTAGACATGAAAGACATCAATTAATTCAAGAAGGAAGAAACTAAAAAAGAAATTCTGTTCTCAAAATAAAATAGGTTGATAGAAGAACGCTACAGACTAAAAATAAACACACAAAAAAAAAACCCCAAAACAAATCCTGCTTGGTCCAGTGACCCAAAGACATGCCAGTAAAATCATCCTGTCCACAGCCTGAAATGACTCCGTATCTAGACTTACACAAGTCTTCCTATTTGTGCTACTCTAGTGTATCACTTAGCCTCGGCTTACCAGAAATAAAACTACAGAAATAGATTTATAACCATATATAAACAATTTTTTCTTCTCTGCTCCTCCAGTTAAAAAAAAAAATCATTTTAAAATCATACAGCTATTTTTAAACTAGATTTTTGCAGCTTAACTGGCCTAGCATATCAAAACAATGTAGTCATCGAGGGACTTGCAAAGACAGAGGAACAAGCACACTATGAAAGAATGGCAGATGGTATTATTTTCAAAATGGAAGCAGGCTCATGGTCAAGTTTAATCATTCATTGCAAGCTACACCGCACATGAACTGTCACACAGGAAGAACACATGAGTTAAACATGTTCAGTGCTTTTAGTTTATAACTATTCTACTAGTGAATAACAATCAGAATCCAGACATGCTCTCCAGTGCATAAGAAATCCACATACTTGTCAGGGGAACTAAATATATGTATTTGCTAAGACCGCACATATTTCCAGTGAACCTGTTGAATCTGACAAGATCTCCTACAAGAATTATACTGATGTAGGTCAATCAGTTTTACCAAATTACTCCCAACTTACATTATTACAAATGAGATCAGGATGTCATTTAGTCTTCCATGAAAGTAAAATCTAACCCATAAAGATGCATCTGCACTTCAGTATTCAGCAAAATGGAAGTGATGAATCACACTCTTGCCCTAAGAGTGACACAAAGGAGCAATCAGCTTGAGCTGATGTTCTGGCACTAGTTAAGAACATACTCGTGACTCCCCACGTTCTATGTTTCTCAGTCCTTGAGCTGAAGCTCCTATAGTCTGCAGCAGCATCAAATACAGCCACTGATGATACTCAGGGTGCCTTGCATCCAAAAAACTTCAGAGCACCCAGCAATTGTTTAAAAATAGTTTTACTAGTCACAAAGATAGAATTGACATTTGAGTTAAAGCTTCGTTTTGAATTAACACCACACCATACTTTGAGGCAACACTGTAACTTTGCGAAAAATGCCATATGAAATTATTCAGCTATTGTAAGAATTATGTCAAAATGTAATTTTAAGAACAGGAAATTAACTTGGTCCTCTAAACTTTACTAAAAGGTTCAGTAAGATCTATAACGACCATAAATTGTTGAACTGTATTTAACGTTGAGATGTATTTACAGAAAGGTAGCATACTAGGCAGCACAGTGAAACCCAAAGCATACACTTTTGTTGGCTCAAGGATATACGTATTCCAGGAGAAGAATGCAATCTGCTCATTAGCTTTACTATATCTGGTGTCACCCCGAGTTCTACTTGAAGTCTCATTCGATTAATAACTATGACTGATTTTGCTGATTTTGCAAGAGTTCATTTCCCAGTGATATGGCAAGCAGAGCAATTAAAAGCTGGACTACTCTCAAGTGAAGAACCAAATTATAATGATTACATTGTGGTTTTAACTCTTTAAAGTATTGCAAAGTATGAGCTAATTAATCTTTTGAGCATCTATGAAGACAGCAAATAAGATCTTTTTCTTTATGCTCAGATTTAACCAGACTAAATTGCAAAGATCTTGGATTTAACCAGACTAAATTGCAAGGACCTTGGAAACTTTACTTTTAGCAAAACCATATTTATGTAGGTAAGATCAAATAAATTTTCAAATAAAGCAAGGGTATGCAGTCAATCATGTCTTAGGAAATAAAAAGAATAGGTGGCTGCCTAGCAGTATTCTCACGTGCTAACATTCCTCTCTCTGTCCATAATTACCTCAGAGTAAATGTTAAATGGACCCTCCAGAAAAGCATACAGAAAAGTATATTCCTTCATCTCTGTAGTTAAATAAAAAAGTTTGTGTGGCTTTTAAAAGAAAACATAAGTTCTACACCATCTTGCACCTGTCTTTTGTTTTTCTTTGTATTGTACTTAGTCCTCTAGTGTCTATACAGATACAACAAACATTCTCTTCTTAATGGATAAACCAATACGGTTAGAAATATTAGAACTTTCAAAGGTAAAATGAATGGTAGACCATGAGGATTCAAGAATACGGGGTAAAAGGTAAACACAATTGTACTTCCAATTAATTTGCTGTTTCCTGTCAGCTGTGACTAAAGAATACAGGCCATCATTTCCAAGCTGCTAGAGCCAGATGGTGTGATGTGATACGGTTTAATATTAATGGTTGCATGCTGCCTTCTTTTGACTAATCAAGAGTGCTGCTTCACGCTTTTTTGGGGGAAAAAGGTGCAAGTCAGGAAGATCTGTCATTCTAAGGAAATGTGAAGCAAGAATTTCTCTTTGTTCAAATAGGCTTTTGTTTCTACAGTTTGTACCCAAAGTTTTAGGCAGACTTTTTATCTTCAAATTTTTATTTGAGAGCGTTGCCACAATACTGGGAATGTTTTCAAATATTGAAGAATGTGGAGCAAAACTGGTCTTCAAAACACACTGAAATGTACATTTTTGATTTGGAGTTGTGGATCATTCCTCCACAATCCCCTGCCAAGTATGCTCTAGTACAGTATTTGAAAAATCCAAGCAGTAACTCACGACAGTTATTTATTTTGCTCCCTATCACAGTTTAGCATTTTACAAAGAAAGTGGAAGAGTTTCTTTAATTGAGCTGAAAAAATACCACAGTATGTTACATTCTTTGCCCGAGCCTTAAAATAAAAACACAGGATACTTTTTTACTCTTTCATCCCATCAATATACGATTTCTCAAATCAGGAAGCATTGCCAAAGGGCCAAAATGTGGATACACTTTTGATACAGGAGCACTAATGATTGCCACCACCTTAATATCAATTGGGCCACACCATTCCTTCAAGTAAAATGTTAATCAACCCAAATGGTGACTTTGCCTCAATAATGACTTCAGCATTTCACGTATTGTTGCCTTTTATTTTTAATAAGGATGGATTTTGAACATCTATGCAAGCTTCTCACAGGAAATCAAGGGAACTTTTGACCCTAAATAATCCAGTTTTTAATTTTAATCTGTTCTAGAACATATTTTCCTCTTATTTATAGCACTTTGTTGCTGATAGATGGGAATCTCATCTTCCCATAGTAAGCAAAATTATTTTTCTAATATCACTTGCCTCTGTTTTAATTTGACATGCATCATGTCTGTGGTGCATATTCTGATACTCGGTCTATTTCCTCCTTTAATAAACAATAATTCAACTATTTGTCTTTGCAACCTCTAAAAAATACAATTTTATTTTTTTTTTCTTTGTAACATTTAGTCACATAAAACCACTCCAAAACCTAGACTGGAAGAAAATATTTTCAGCTAAATTACATTATCAAATTTCATGCGATTTCTATTAATAATATCAACTAAAATCTGGTTTTGTTTTTCATACTGAAGTGGTACATCTGATCTTCTCAGGCACAAATGCTATTTTTAAATAAAAAACTGCTTCTATAAATATTTCAGCTTTAAACACTCATAATTCAGTTTCTCTTTTTTACATCTAGAACTGCAGCAGGGCCTTGGAGAGGTTAAACAACTACAAAAAAAGAACATCCACATAATGACTGCTAGTAGCATTTCCCCATGTTCAAAGCAGACTGTCCATAATTCAGAGGACAAGACAAGGTCACTAATAAACATCAGTGAACTGTGTCCGCTTTTGCAAGTTCCACATAAAAATAGTGCATCCCTAGGAACAGAAAACAGACATAACAGATCTGCTGAATTCACTTCAGAACACACATAAACACAAGAATCTAATAATCTCTTGATGATTAGCAACAGGCTCAATTATTTTGCAACGCTAGCAGCCCTGTCTTTTGTATAGGGTTGAAAAAAGGAAAAGAAGAGGAAGAGAAGGAAAAGGAAAAGGAAAAGGAAAAGGAAAAGGAAAAGGAAAAGGAAAAGGAAAAGGAAAAGGAAAAGGAAAAGGAAAAGGAAAAGGAAAAGGAAAAGGAAAAGGAAAAGGAAAAGGAAAAGGAAAAGAAAAAGGAAAAGTCATTTTGTAACTAACGTCAGAGCCAAATTCAGCTTCTCATAGACGAAAGTAAAAGAGTGCATTTGAACTGTTACAGATTGCACATCTGGTAGAACTGGACCTGAAAAGATACACCACACATCACAACTGCATCACCAATTGAATTATCTTCTCCCCCCTGAAAGCGTGCGTACAGCAGGGTGGGAACAAAGATGTTTTCCATCACCTTATTTCTTCTGAATGTAAGAAGTGATTCCAGGAGGGACTGCGGGTACCACTTACCTGCAGTTGTGTCAAAGAATACCCGACAAAGCAAAAAGCACTGTGCACTCCCCTTCTAAGTAAACTATCCTCAGCTCTGAAAGGAACACCTACCAAGTGATCTGAGCCATGAGTTATAAGGCGGGGGAAAAACTACCAGGTAATCATGAACTCCCTGAGTAAAATGTCAGCCTATGAAGGGCTAGCACATAGAAGTTGCTACAAGTGGTACGTAAAGACGCTACTGAATCATTTACTCTCATAATAACAAAACAGTGAGGAAGACAGTGTGGTTATCCTTAATACCCAAGTGACAACAACAGTTAATCAAAGAAAGATTAATGACCTCTGAATTACTCAAGACCTTTGTTATTACAGATACTTTCTGTCATCCAGTAGCTTGCTAAAGACATTTAAACTATTCAAGTTCCAAAGGATAAGCCAGAGTATATCTTAAAATACACTGTATTTGAATAAAAGAAATGTACCAGATGTCCCTCTTCCCTGCCCTCCTCCCTTCCCTCCCCAACCCCCCCCAAAAAAAACCAAAAGAGTTGAAGTAAAAAAGAAAGTACAACACATCTTATTTTTGTTTCCTCAGTACTTGGCACTATTTAAGGTATCATAATGCATCACATCTTCTGCATACTTTCTTCTTAGTTTTTCATTCTTATCACTATTTAGCTTTCTGGGTTCAGATCACATTTAAAGTGCCATAAAGAAAGAAAGACAATTTCTTCCTTAACATTGGTTTCAAGACATATCTTGAGTTAGCCAAACTGTCATGTCCTCCACCCTTTACTTCCCAGCCACCACATGCAGTTAGTAAGGATGTTGGTACTGACATCTCCCCGTCTTTCCCCTCCATCTGTGAGGCACTGTGGAAGCTAGTGTGTTCCCAGCTGGGGGTGGGAGGGAGTAGATTTTTAAGTGCAGGGTAATTTATTATTGAAACTTGCAGAAATAGAAACAAACACTTGACATCTCCTTGCTAACTTATAGTTGTATCTCTGCCTAGGTATATCCCTCCCAGAAAAAAAAAAAAAAAAAAGAACCAATCCAAAATTAGCCTCTTGTAACACTATAAATCACATTGATCTTTCTTTCTCTTCTATGCTCTGTGTTTCCCCAAAGATTCCGGTCACCATGTTTCACAGGGAAAGACAGCACCAGGGAGACACAGTTACAAGATGAAACCTGATCATGGCATTCACGTGGCTTTCTATAACTAACCCTAAGTTTCACATGAGGACACATGATTTCCTGCTAACCTCAGGTAGAAAAGATCTGGTTTGCAGTAAAAGTTTTATAGATTTTAGGAAGTATTGAAAGATCTAGGAGAACACAAAGCTGCAAACACTTTTAATCTTCAGGTAAACTTCCTCATGACAGGATGCAATATGAATTGCAATTACTTCCTATTACTTTTCCCAACCATCCACCACTTCATCTCACTCTCCAAGATCGAATTTAGACTTACCTGTTTCGTATATCCATCCAGGCATTGGGATAAACAGTGACAGGGGAAAGTTACATGCAAGTAGGCCTCCCTTCCTCAGATTAGAAAACTAATCATCAGCAAATAGATTTTTCAGGAAAGTAACATACATCCTAAAAACCTCTGAAGAAGCCTGAGGATGATTTGGGAAACGTAGTGTCCCCACAGACCCTAATAATTCACTGACATCTCAGTTGGGAAAACTGCAGGATTTACATGCAGTACTGGGAATATTTCTACAGTAAACTTTCTGAATACTGGAAATATTTTGGAAAAAAAAAATTATTTTATCACTAGCAGAAAAAGACAGATGATGTATTAGGTCTCTTCAGAGGTATTTCGTTAATATGGACAAAACCTTGGTTGTAAAGAGGATAATAACTTCACCAAACTACATGAGATAAAGAACTACCAAGCCGTGCATAAGAAATAATAGGTGGAAGTAATTACAAATGAAGAATGATGCTGATCATCATAATAAGAATGAAGAGCAGAAGATAAACAAACAGTATGAGTGCTGACTTTTTAAAATTATTTCTAAAAGACGCAAGCCTACAACTAAAATACATTAAAGATTCTCTCGATGCACATTTTTCCTTGATAGCATCCTTTTAATTTGCAGTCAATGGACTCTTTATTTAAAGAAAGGGCACTAAGGGAGTCCTATTAGGAGCTATTCATAATTATTTCCAAATTAGTCTGTGTGCTGACAAATTATTTTCTAGACAAAAAGATGTCAGAGGTGTGGCTTTTCCACTAATCAGCCCAAAATGACAGAAGTAAGTGTGTAAAATACTTGTTGATTCACTGATCAGGCAGCTGGGCAGTGCACGAAGAGCACTACCTACAAAGAAACATGGGGTAAAAAAAAAATTACAGATTCTTGTACAGATTTGAGAATGATTTCATTTCTAACTTTGAAGGTATCTTTCCTCTTCACTCATGTTGACCATTTACAGCCTCTTACCCTGCATTTTTACTTAAAGATAAGATTAATATAGTATTTCTCCACCTCGCTGAGACAATATTTATTAAGTTATTTGAGATCTTCTAATGAAAGAATTGAAAATTCATATCAGTGCACATAAACTATGGTGTTACTAAATGGCACCCTGTAATTTGATTTTAATTTTAAAATAAACCTCTTTTACACAATATAAGTCCAAAACACCACTATCACAAGACATTCTTTTCAGGTTTTGATAGCAAAGTTTTAACTGTTTGGAATTAAATTTCTCAGGGTGATGGTTGAATTTATTCTGCAAGTTTCTAGAAAAAAAAAATCAGTCATTTCTAAGACAAAGTTAAGAAGTGTTTTTTCCTACAATAATTCATATACTAGGAATTCCCAGTGAAAATGGGTAATAAATGCTTCAGAACTAGGACTTGTAATCTGACAAGAACAATTGCCCGGATTTCAAGGCCTTCTGTCTTGTGCACAACTTGAATCTTGTCAAATTAAAGTTGCATAAAAGAATGGTAGCTTCCATATGCTTAGTATGGAAAAAGAACAAACTATAGGCTCAGAAACATCCCAGACCTCAAGAGTCACTGACCACAGAATCTGGACTAGAACAGCACACCTGGATCTCTAGCATTCCTCTGCTCAGAGACAGCAGCTTCCACATGTTCTACAGGTGTAGTCTCTGTTTTCTCTCCGGGACTGATATGACTGTATGATCACCTACACTTGTTATGAGTGACTCCTGTTTTTTAAATGGCAAAATAAGGGCAATGAACAGAAATGTTTCAGCTGTTTTAATAAACTCTGCAGTAATACTATATATACTTAAATTTGAGGTGGGTGAAAGTGTGCTTCAGGAGACACATAACAAGAAAATTATATCCAAAAGACTGTAACAGAAACAATAATTAAGCATGGCTGAGTAACATTGTAATTCTGTCTCCAAGGAGTTACGTCCTATAATATTTAAGTTACGTTCAAGTACTACTTTCTGACACGACCGCTGGAATATCCAACTTCTGTGATACTGATATATCTTCTCTACTTTTGGAAACAAAGGACTGAGTAAAGAGGTCCTATTTAAAGCAAAATCCTACCCCTATAAAACAGGCACATCTCTACACTAAACAAAACCAGTATTACTGTTGCTCCAGGCAGGAGTCACAGGCTTTGCTGATGGAAAACTGTGCAAGAGCATAGAATCATAGAATGGTTAGAGTTGGAAGGGACCTTAAAGATCATCAAGTTCTAACCCTCCTGCCATGGGCAGGGACACCTTCCACTATACCACGTTGCCCAAAGCCCCATCCAGACTGGTCTTGAACACTTCCAGGGATAGGGCATCCACAGCTTCTCTGGGCAACCTGTTCTAGTGTCTCACCACCCCCACAGTAAAGAATTTCTTCCCTATATCTAATCTAAATCTCCTCTCTTCCAGTTTAAAACCATTACCCCTCATCCTATCACTCCACTCCTTGACAAAGAGTCCCTCCCTATCTTTCCTGTAGGCCCCCGTTAGGTACTGGAAGGCTGCTAGAAGGTCTCCGCAGAGCATTCTCTTCTCCAGGATGAACAATCCCAACTCTTTCAGCCTGTCTTCCTAGGAGAGGTGCTCCAGCCCTCTGATCAACTTTGTGGCCCTCCTCTGGACTCACTCCAAGAGGTCCACATCTGTCTTATGCTAGGGGGCCTAGAGCACTATGAACACAGTAATTTTTAAACTATGTGATGGCCATTCAGAAATAACCATCTGGTGATTTTGTATTCCAGAGCAAAATGTAATCCTTCTTCATAAGCAAGAACTTGTTGATGGTCCAATGAAAGTGACTAATGAAAATGTATTTTCCATCAAATATAGCGGGACAAAGACTGTTCTTGCATTTGCATCTCTAGCAGAATGTGTTGATGGTCCAATTAATTTAAAGTTGAAAAAATTGGGAACTCAGTGTTTGGGAGACAAAACTCAACTGTTACAATCATCCTGCAGCTGCAGATCATCAGCTGTTCTTCTGGGACACTAAATACCTCTATAAACCTGCCCTTTTAATGATCAAATTATTCAGTCTTATTTACCAGTAATCTGTTGTCCTGGTTTTTGACAGTACCTTCATGAATGTCCTAGTCTCAAAAAGGGGAAAAACCTCAACTAAATGAAAAGCAGGAAATACTTCCAATCATGAATCTGTGCATACAGATGATGTACAGTAATAATAGAGATAATGAGGTTACCCTTTTATAAATTGTTGCTCTTTCATGTTTTTAACATAACAAGGAGTATATTTCAATTATAAGGTTAAATATCTTGTGATTTAATATTCAGTGCAAGAAAGCATTACAAGATGGATATGGCTGTGTTGCGTACACTGTGAAATTAATGAATTTTGTTTCCGAAGCTTTATATCCTTTCAAACATGCAATAACTTGCACTATATCATGTCCTGATTTCATCTCTAAGTTTATACCATGTATGCGTATTGTTGACAACTTTCTAGTGTTCTGGACAGTTATAAACTTCAGGTTTCAAATCATAAAAACATTCCCTCCTGCCATTTGCTTCCCTTCGCTTTTTTTAGGATAAGTGAAGCAAACCGATAATTTTCATAATGCACTTTTTTCCTCATACAATGCATGAAACAATATCTTAAAAAACAATCATTTGCATAAGAATTTGCACATGACTAGAAAACTCTTTCCTAACCTTGTGTGACAAAGGTTACTAACCGCTCTGAACAGCCACATATAACAGGACATTCAGATACATGTACAGTGTTTAATATGGGGGGAAAAAATTCTTAGAATTTGGTTCCTTGGACTTCTCCTCTCCAACGTGCATATCCCAACATCATGTTGTGCCTGGATCCTAAAAAGGCATCTTGATTGCTCCTTTTAGTCCACTTCCCTGGAATAACGCCCTCTGATACATGGCTCAAGGGTGCACATTGGCCCTCCCATGCTGGGCAACTCAACAGTTGACTATGTAAAGTCAGTTCACTTTCACAGAACAAACAGTGATACCTGATCTTATTAGCCTTTTTACTCTCCTGAGAATCTTTATGTAATGTTGCATTAGTAGCCTTTACTAAATTAGAAAACCAAAAGGGAAGATAAATCAATATGAATGTACGTTTGCTGATATTGATTTTTCCCCTCGCAGTCAGCATGGGAATACTGTGGCTCCTATTAATATAAAGAGTGGGAGAGCTTTAAATGGTTCTGTCTAGATAATTACCCAGTAGTTTTAGAAACTTATTCAAACTTTTTTAGTCTGTAATTTTGAACTAGACATTTCATGAAATCAAATCCTTCTATCCTTCTCATGAACAGTCATGTTAATAAATTGATGACAATTTCTTGATGCAGATTATCAATGGGATGACTAGGAGGGGCATTCAACATGTTACTCATGAAAAAAGATTAAGAGATGGACAATGTGAAGGTCAAGGGCAGCCTAGCTGCAGCAAACATGATATTCTGTAGTTCAACATCCTGAAAGAAGTGCACAAGGGAAATACTGAAATCATAGTTCCGGAATTTAGGATATATTTCAGCTTATTTAGGAATGTGCTGAGTGGGATCCTACAGAAGACTGCCCTGCAGGGCAAAGTGGACGAGGGCTGGTGACTGGTTCTCATGGACCCCCTTTTCAGTGCACAGGATTAGGCCATTCTGGTAGGCAGTGGTGAAGCAAGCATGGTGGAAAGCTAGCACGGATGAACAGGGAATTCCATTGGGCTGAAATGCAAAAACAGGAAGCATTAAAAAGGTGGAAGCAGCAACAGGATACCTAAGAGTAACCTCCTGTAGTCCACCCCATTCTTCCTGGTTCTTCTGTCCCCTCACCTCATCACTTGTGACTCCACATGCATCCTTCTTCCCCAGCCTGCATGCTGTATGTCTCAGCATGCAGACGTGGCCCAAGGGATGGAGTGAGGAAAGGCAGATTTCAGAGGGAGCTGGAAATAGTAAGAGATATGAAAGGCAAGAAGGGCTTCTGTAAGCACATTGGCCACAAAGGGAATACTGAAAAGAACGTGGACACACAGCTCAATCTGGCAGGAAACTAGTCCCAAAGGATATGGGTAAGGCTCAGGTAGTCTGTGACAGTTTTGCCTTACACTTTCTTTGGATTTGTAATTCTTAGTAAAGTTTGTCTTCAGGCTTTCCATGTCTCTGAGCCCAGTGGCAGTCTGTCGGAGTGGAGCACTTAAGCCAGTTGGACATACATAGATCCTTGGAATGATGTGAGCTATATCTGAGCTATATCCAAAGGTGCAGAGAGAGATGGCCAGTGTCACTGCAAGGTCACACTCTCATTTTTGAAAGGTCATGACTATCAGAGCAGGTTTCTGATGACTGAAAAGACAAAAGTCATGTCCATGTCCAAAATAGAGGACCCAGGGAACTACAGGACAGTCAACCTAACTTCTGTTCCTGAGAAGATTACATAAGTCATCCCAGAGACATATTCAAGCACACAAAGGACAAAAAGGAACAGCCAGACTGGACTTACCAAAGCAACCTGACTAGCTTTTATGGTGAGATGACTGGTTCTGTGGACAGGGAGAGAGTGATGTGTGTCACTTTACCGTGACTTTAGCAAGGCCTTTGAAAGTCTCCCATAATATTCTGTAGTCAAATTATAGAGATGTGGACTGGATAAGTAAGAAGGATGAAAATTTACCTGGATTGGTATGTTCAAATGTTCGTGATCAGCAGCGTAAAGTCTGGTGGCTCTCAGGTATTGAAGTTGGGGCCAATACTGTGTAACACTTTATTAACAAATCACAGTTATCTGAGGGAGTACACTCTCAGCTAACTTGTGGATGATACCAAATAGGGTGAGAAGTCAATACGCTGGAATCCAAAGCTGTTATCTAGAGGGTCTTCAGCAGACTGGAGAAATGGACTGATAGGAACCACATGAAGTTCAACAATAGTAAGCGCAAAATCCTGCACCTGGCATGGAATAATCCCATGCTCCAGTAAAGTCTGGGAAGCAGCTTTGCAGAAAAGGACCAGGTGTCCTGGTAGACAATAAGATGGAACATAAGTAAGTAGGATGTCCTGGCTGTGAAGAAGGCCAACCGCATCCTGGACCTAATTAGCACAAACACTGCCAGCAGGGAAGTCATCCTGTGAGACCACAACTGGAGTACCCAGTCTAGTTTTGGGCTACGCAGTACAAAATAGTGACACGCTGGAGAAAGTCCAGAGCCTCTAAGAAAATGAGGGGGCTGAAATTCATGACACAAGTACAGGCTGAGAGAATTGGGCTTGTTAAGCCTGAAGATGACTAAGGTAGACCTTGTTGCTGTCTTCAGCTTTTCACGGGGAGGGTACAGAGAAGTTGGTGCCAGCCTCTTGTCTGCTACCTCTTGTCCTTTCACTATGTACCTCTGACAAATCACAAAGGAGGAAATTCCAATTAGACATAAGGAAAGTAATTTTCATTGTGAGAGTGGTAAAACACTGTAACAGGTTGCTCAGAAATGCTGTGGAATCTCCAATCCTATTGCTACTACTTTTGCTTTAAATCAAAGATCTATTCAGTCGCTGTTATGGTAAAGGCAAATTTAGGAACTTTTTTTCTCTGTTTTTTTCTCTGTAGCAGTTTAAGCACCATGTTCTCATTCACAGAACAAAGATCATACTCCCCAGTACTGCAGGACACCTGAGAATCAATAAAACTACAAACTTAACATGGTTATAATTCTCTCCTAGCAGAGCAAAATGGTTTTGCCATATGAAAGGAAAAAAAACCTGTAAGCCAAGCCATCTTATTCACTTACACTGAATGCAAATGGAGTCATCATTGATGGAAATAATGCAAATAACCAAATGCTAGAGGAAATCTAACTTCAGAAAATCTTTACCTTATTTCATTGCTTTAAAATTTTAGTGACAAGTGAACCCCTCTCCCATTTTAGGCCTGTTTGTTTGGGGTTTTGTTTTGTATACAAACAAATATATATATATACTAGTGAAAGCTCAGACAAAACAGCTTGGTTTATATAATTTGTGCAAACAGCAATATCCAAGATAGAATGTTAAAAATAGTACCTTACGCCTTTTCCTCCCTCTGTACCCTAAACCACATTTCAAGCAGCAGTCTCTATTGACATGCAGTTACTTTTACTTTTAGGATAAAATCTGACTGCTATTTATCAGTTGAAATTACCGATACTGAGACATTTGAAAATTTTAGACTGTATCACCTCTGTTGGAACTATACAGGAGACTTCTGCCTCTTGTGGCAACTGTTGCCAAGTAGTAGGGAAACCACATGCTTTCTAGAAGGCTTTATCCTTTCAAAAATGCTTCCTCAGTCATTACAACAGTAGTCTTCATGGTCAATCAACTTCTACAACTCTTAAGTCTATGTCCCTTTCTTCCTTAAGCTGGCAGAGAAAATGCCTCTTTTTCTGTATCCCTCAGAAACCACTTGGAGACAGAAAATTTATGTGATGCTGTATCTGGTTCCTAATTGCTCAGTGTTGCACGAGGAGAGACTCTCCATACATTCTGTTCTGTAACAGCAAATGCTTCCAACTAGGTCATGTCACAACCAGCAATTAAAGTGACCTAAAAATGGTTGTCACACAAGGGCAGTTTCCAGTAATGATGGCACACAGTTTACCCATTCTTGTGCTCAGCATTTCATTCCATTAAAACCTCAAAACACTCCTTTTACACTCCTTCCAGTTATGAAATCTACCTGAATTTTTCTGCTCCAAGATCTACACAACTGTGTCCTTTCCATTTCTCTTTATTCCTAGCAGGTGTCTCATTCTGGCTGCAAGCCTCCTTCTGTTTTGCCCCATACTAATCCTGCCTTCTGCTCCACCATGGCAAGCCTTGTCCCACATCAGCTCTGCCTCCTGTAGTCCACCCCATTCTTCCTGGTTCTTCTGTCCCCTCACCTCATCACTTGTGACTCCACATGCATCCTTCTTCCCCAGCCTGCATGCTCGTGTATTATATCAGCAATGACACAATACTATCACTAGTTCTCTTCTAATCCTTATCTCTCTGTAATAATCCAAGCTACCAAGTTGTCTCATGCATTTTTTTCCCCACACCCCTTTTTCTTTTTCATTCAAGGACGAAACCAAACTGCTGGCTGTTGCATCAAAAGGTGTGGGGGGGCGAGGGGGGGGAAATAATATTGATTAGAATAAAGACTAACAGAGTTTTTTAAGATGTTAAAAGTCCTGTTTAACAGAGTGCATCCTCAGCAAGTTTGCAAATGACAGAAACTAGGAGGAGTGGATGATACACCGGAGTCATGCTGCCATCCAGAGCAACCTTGACAAGCCAAAGAAACGGGTCAACAGGAACCTCATTAAGTCCAACAAGGGAAATGCAAAGTCCTGCACCTGGGGAGGAACAACCCCATTCACCAGTATATGCTGGGGGCAGCCCAGCTGGACAACAGCTTTGCAGAAAAGGGCCTGGGCAACCTGGTAGACACCAACTTGAACATGAGCTCTCATGTGCCTCACTGCAGAGGGGGCAAATGGCATTAGGCAAAGTGTTGCCAGCAGGTCGAGGCAGGTGATTCTTCCCCTCTGCTCACCACCGCGGAGGACACATCTGGACTACTGGGTCCAGTTCTACACTCCTCAGTGCAAAAGATATGGATGTGCTGGAGAGAGTCCAGCCACAAAGATGATTAAGGATCTGAGGCATCTCTCCATTGAGGAAAAGCTGAGAGAGATGGGACTGTTCAGCCTAGAGATGAGAAGGCTCACAAGGATCTTATCAATATAGGAGGGAGGGAGGGTGCAAAGAAGGCAGAGCCAGGCTCTTTTCAGTGGTGTCCAGTGACAGTACAAGAGGCAAACACAGGAGATTACCACTAAACATCAGGAAAGATAACAGGTTGCCCAGAGGCATCCAGTTGTGGATGCCCCATCCTTTGAAGTGTTTAAGGCCAGGTGGGACTCTGAGCAACCTGCTCTAGTGGGAGATGTCCCTGCCTATGGCAGGGGGATTGGAACTTGATGGTCTTTAAGGTCTCTTCCAACTCAAACGATTCTATGACTTTGTTGTTGTTTTTACTGGCACAGGCTGCCCAAGGAGGTTGTGGAATCTCCCTCATTGGAGTATAAGAAGTCCTGTTCCAGGTGGCCCTGCTTTAGGATGTTGGACATCATGACCCCTAGAGGTTGCTTCCAACCTCAACCATTCTGTGATTCTGAGAGCACCATAAAACACATCGTATTAGCTAATCTCTTAGTAACTGAACTTCTCAGAAGCCCTGTAAGATAGTTTCAGAAAGATCCTTCCATAAAGCTGTAGAGTAAATCAAGAGTAAATAATAGAATAATCCAATAAAAATGTCCTGAAGCTCTTTTAGCTTTACGTGGTCTTGTTAGGCTTACTACTGCCTAAACAACACAGCAATTTCATTGTAGATCACAAAGCATGTTCAGTTGAAGATCATACTTATAAGATTAATTTAGGATAATAATTAAATTAATGTATTTGGGAAAAACAGCAGGAAAAATAAGAGGAACAAAGAAGTCTTGGCCATACTGTTTATGGAAATTTCTTTGAAAAAATCCATGTAGTTCACATTTCTGTCAAGCAAGGTAATATGCCTGTAAATTTAATCTGACAGAAGACATAGCACAGCATCACCAGAAAATGACAAAATCAGATTGTAGGAGAAGGACTGCCAAACGCCTTCACAGCTCTCAGAATTCACTGGGGGAAACAAATTCACAAGTGTAATAAACCCAGGCTCAGATACCCACTGGAGGTTTGTGGTGCTAATACCTTTAGTTTCCACTTCAAAATCTCATTCAAAGTGCTTAAATCTTCTATTGGTTGCCTGCTGGAAGGTGCCTTTGCCGAAATCCATCCCTCCTAAAAAACAGGGATAGACTGCATTCATTGTTTCCAAGGGCAACACTTCAAATGTTATCAAATTTTATCTTCTGGCGCAGTTACACAAGTCTGAGCTCCTTTTTATACCCAGGCTTTTCTTCCCATAGCCACAAACCCTAGAGCAACACAAATCATAATCAAAATGAAGGAACAAAGTCAAAACGAAGCATTAATAAATTTCAGGAAGAAGTAAGCAATTGCATTTAAGGCACAGAGGTAATTGTGGATCCTTATTGCAACATGCTGCATGACAAAAGATAAAAGTCAATTTTCAGTTTGAAAGGAAGTCTACCTAGTAAACAAATATCTCATTGATATTTGCTAACTAAATAAAGCCAGTAACAAACAAAACAGATGACCCAAAACATTATACCAAAACAGAAAGACTGTCTTATTATAAGTTAAGTGATCTCACATTGAAAGACATGTACAATAGCCTTAAAGCCTAACTTTAACTATAGAAGATATATATGTGAGAACCTTCACAAGCTCTTACCATCTGTAGGAGCAGATATAGAATAGCCATTAACATCACAAGGATTTCCTCAGTAGTTTTCATGGGCAGCTATCAAAAATACAAAAAGCCTGAGGGAGCATTTGAGGCTGAAACCCCATCTGGGTTTCTTGCTTGGTTATTTTAACTTTAAGGATCCCTCCTTCTACCACTTACCTGTTGTAGCTCTCCAGAATTCAGTATTGTTACAACACTCTAACTTCATTCATTCATGCTACGTAGAAAGCTATGAAATCCTTCATCTGTCTTTAATAAACACCAACATTCTTCATTTACCAAAAAAAAACCCAACAAAAACCCCCACAAACAAAAAAACCCAACAAAACCCAAGAATACTTCTGTCAACTGAGAAGGCAATAATGCAAATTCTCTTTACAGAGTGACGCTGTAAGAGCTATAGGTATAATGGTTATTCAGAACTTGCCCTTACTTATCATAGAATCACAGAATCATAGAATGGTCCAGGCTGGAAGGGACCTCCAAAGGTCATCTAGTCATATCTCCCCGTAGTCAACAGGGACACCCCCAACTAGACCAGGTTGCCCAGGGCCTCGTCGAGCCTCACCTTGAATATCTCCAGGGAAAGGGGCCTCAACCACCTCCCTGGGCAACCTGTTCCAGTGTTCAGCTGCCCTCAGAGTAAAGACCCTATTCCTAATATCCAGCCCAAATCTGCTCTTCTCCAGATTGAAGTCATTGCCCCTCGTCCTATCACTGCAGACCTTTGTAAACAGACCCTCCTGTAGGCCCCTTTCAGGTACTGGAAGGCTGCTATTAGGTCCCCCCGGAGCTGCCTCTTCTCCAGGCTGAACAACTCCAGCTCCCTCAGCTTGTCCTCATAGCAAAGGTGCTCCAACCCCTTGATCGTGGCCCTCCTCTGGACCCACTCCATCAAGTCCATGTCCTTCCTATGTTGAGGGCTCCAGACCTGCACACAGTACTCCAAGTGAGGTCTCACCAGAACAAAGTAGCAGAATCGCCTCTCTGGGTCTGCTAGCAACGCAGATCTTCATCAATAAACTCAAAAATAATAATAACAAAAAAATTCTGATTTGAATGTACAGACCTGATACTCTTAAAAAGATACTTTGGCACAAGGGGCACCAATCCCTGCCCACCCCATCCCAGTCCTGGAAAGCACTCTAAAGCTGGCTACTGAGAGCCTGTAATAAATGTGGGCTGAAAAGACTCTACATTTCAACAGTGTCGGGGAAGGGACACAGCTAGCTTCCAGCACAACCACAGGGACACTGGTTCCCAAGTGGTGAGAGGTACCCTACTGCAAAGTTGTGAGCACATCCCCAGCAGTATGTGAAGCATGGGTAACCAAGCCTTGTGGGATCATGTTGGCTCCACAAGACCAACCTGCTGTTCCCCAGGAAGCTGACATGCTGGAAAGCACCAGAATGATATTTAAGTAGCCCTGGATGGAGCAAGAGGAGCTTATTAATACTGCCCTGGCACCCCTTCTGCTAGCAGGGGAGGCAGTGGTGCCACCAGGCAGAGTGAGAAGAAAATTCCAGCAGCCTTGGGGAAGGAATAAAAAGGAAAAGGCAACTACTATGTAATAACAACTTCAAAGGGGCTGGAGATGAGACAGTGAAGCAAATGAGGTTCTCAATACTACATTTTCTCAAGTGATTCCTGCTATTTATTTTTTAAAAAATGCTGCTCAGAGAAAGGACTGAATGTGGCCAGGTAGGAAAGCAGTCAGACAAGGCTGTGATCTCAGCAGCAGTATGAACACTTGTTTTTCCACCAGTTCATTTTCCCAGTCTGACTGGTTCATACTGTGGCCACATACACACCTGTGTCGGTATGGTACCAAGGTGCCAGAATGGCAGGACTGAATGGCTGGGATCTGGGTACACCCAGCAGTGCCATCAAATATATTCACATAAAATCATATCCTCAGTGCCAATCATTTGCTGTAGGAGACACAGCTTAGTCTTTAGAAGTGCCATAGATTCTTGAATATGAAACAAAGGTTTAATATCTATTTGAACAACCCTTGAGAACAGGTTTGACCTAACCATCTTAATGTTTGTTATTAACAGAGACCTTAAGAACATCACGCTGTGTGGATTTTGCCTTAAATCAGTCTGGATATTACCTACACAAAATCCCTTTCATACTGTGTCAAAAGCATAGGTGTGGTTTTTTTAACAGAATAGTATCCGAGTGGGTGGAAGACAAAAATGTGACATTCTAATTATACACTTCATGAAATTATGACATTTTGAAAGCTAGAAAATTACTTTGTTTCATAAACAAATTACAGCAAAATCATTCTAATTCTATTTGATAGTTACTATGGACTACTAGATTACTGACTGTAAGCAAATAACTGCAGTTTCAGGAATCAACCTTTTTAAGCTGTGACATTTTTGCTAAAATGTCATTAACTTTTTAGATGCAGTGAGAATTCAGAGTGTTTCTGTTCTTAACAAGATCTTGTTTCATTGGAAAATTTTTAGTCTACTATCAAGTGATTCCAAAAAGCAGGGCAGAACTAATGGCTTTATTAAGTACCTTTACTTCAGGCTAAATGGAAGAAGCAATTACATCCCACTTATATAGCAAAACAGCTGGAACCACCAGAAGCTACCCACCTCCCAGTGCAACAGAAAATATAAAAAGGCCTGATCAGAAGCTCGACAGGTTTGCTGACACAAAACATAAGGCTAGGGAACTGTCTGCCCAGCTATTTTAGAAAGGCTTGCAGTAATCCAGGAGGGAGGTAGCTCTAAAGAAGCATCCCCAAACTGGGCACCGAAAATAGACAGGCAACATTTTTGACAGGCCTTCTTGAAGGTAATTAACCTCATTGTTGGGTTTTCTTCCATGGAGCTCAAGGCAACAGGACACTCTACAATCTTCCTACGTCAAGAGAAGGGCACAGGAGACACACCTAAAAAAGTAAGTAGGTCTCCCTAACACAACAAATGTGCAAGGCTGCAAGTATTGGCTACTACCTAGCCTGACAAAAGGGGCAACAACAGACACAAGGGAAGTTGTAAAAGCTGAAAGACATCTTATTTCTGCTTCAAATATATTTTTTTTTTCAGCTGGAACGGGGCTGCAATACATCTTCAAAATTCTGTGTACTGCTTTCTCCTAGCCCATCACAGTTACAAGTAACTATTTTCAGTTCAAATGAATAGCCTTTGAAATACAGTTTCTATAACACAGTCTTCCATATGTGACTTCGCAATACCTCCTCCTCCTCACCACCATCAGGGAAAAAAAAAAAGAGAAAAAAAAAAGTAATACTTACTTTTTTTGGTAAGTATTATTGTTGGAAGGAGCAAAGGCATCTGGAAAGGGAAATTCCAGGAGTGGAACTCCAAGAGTTTGACACTTCCATGCCTTGGTGACAAGTTGGGACTTTTTGTAAGCATAAGAATTGCCAAAGAATTGGAGATGAGATGGTAATGAGAAACTTCAGCATACAAGGAGGAATGTGGTTAGGTGTGCTTGGAAACTTGGAATTGAGGACTATTCAAACAACAAAATGAAATGATTGTGCATCTGTTTGTTGTTTGAGCAACATGATTTACCTTTCCTGCTTGCTACTTTTTCTGCCATTCTACACTCATCATTTGCAGGCCAAGGACAGCAGTTTCCTTTGCCCACCATGAGCCCATGCATCTTCCTTGATGTTACAGAATCTGTAAGTCAACCAGAGCTTTGCAATGGAACTGCTTAGAGCCATTTTCCTATCATGAGTGTACCAAAACCAGTTGTGTTTCGTTACAGCCCCAAATGAAACAAGGTGGCATTAGAAAAAGAGGAATTGAGTAGATGAATTATAATAAAAGGGTATGTACAGAGGCTTCCTCTCCTATTAAATGCTTGCAGAGCAAGCTGTAGGTCCTTATTCTTAGTAATGCAATTTTTGGTGGCCCTCTGGGCTACAACAAAACTTAATATATTCTCTCTTCAGTCCCAAAGAACAGTCTCTCTTTTTGTCCTTTCTGAGAGCATGCTCATTCCTAACTCCACTCCAGAGATGCACTGTCCCTACATTTAACACTAGGAATTCTCAGATTGCTGTCTTTCAGTTCTCTCTTATCTCCACTTCACACTAGGGAAACTTTTTCACCTCAGCTTGCCCATTTGCTCCTGGAGCAGATACTACTGCTCGCTCTATCCCGCAGGCTCCATCTGGCCTAGAGTGAAAACAAGGGAAGAAAGCAAAATGGTGGTTTTCATCCCTTATGTCCAGCTACTGCCCTTTTAAAAATACTGTGCTGGGGACGTTACAAACCAACCACTACCTTTGCCTTTAGTTCTTCCAGGGTATCCTATTCTCTGGAAGGAAGTATATCGTCCTATTGCTTCCATCTACAAAAGGTGAGTTAAAACTCCAAAATCACTATGTTGGTCTGAGGCAATGAAGTAAAAAAAAATTGTTCTTGCTGGGGATTCAGGGTGGATGGTTAGGCAAATCTTTTGAATGAAAGTACATATTGAGTTTATCTGCATGCCACATAAAGCTCATGTATTTGTTGCAAACTGTTGGTATCAATAGATTAATAATAAATATGTCTGTCTGACAGGAAAATATGTTAATTAAATTTATGGTCTTGTCCATCTGTTCCTCTGCTGTTTGTATATCTCTATATCATAGTATGCTTGTTTATGTTTCAGCTGCTTGTCACATGTACCTCTCTCGCTCTATATATATATACGAGGGTTGTATGATGGCTTAGTTTGCACTTACGTTCTTTTTTCATTAAGTTCTACGCACAAGCCCGAGTATGCTAGCAAATACACACTGTGTATATTCATCAGTCTGAACCAACTTCTCTTCCTGCTCAAGCACTGTGTGTGCATTGCATCAGTGCACGTGTGAGTACACAGGAAGCACCACACGTCCTGGCAGATACAGGTGCTTACAGATACACGCGATAAAGCGCACAGTCTCACAGGCGTGTTCTCTCCACGGGCCCACCACCACGCCTGAACGCTCCTGTGGATACGTAAGGCCGAGCCTACACGGCCTCAGCTCCACCTTGGCTCCCTGCTCTTCTGAGGCCTTGTATCGCTGTGGTGCACACCACACCTTCCCCTGCTTCACTTAATGGCATGTAGCGCGGGCACGGCATTCCCGGCTCAGCACGGCAAGCGCCCACGCCCTGGCAGCGCGTCCGGCCGAGTTCGTCTCTCAAGCCCGCACCCGCAGGAACCATCTTGTTCCTCGGCCGCGCAGATGCCACTCTGGAAAGGAAGCCAACCTGCGGCCTCCTCAGTTACAGGGAAAGGCCTGAAAATGTAGGGTGCCAGCACCGAGGGAAAACCAACCCACAGTACCGGCTGGCTGCCGAAGGAGGTGTGGGGACGTCGGACTGCCCTCCCCGTCTCCCCGCCGCTGGGGCGGGCCCCGCCAGGCCGCCCCTCAGCTTGCCCCGTCGCCAACGGCGACAATCCTGAGCCGGCGGCGCTCGGCGCTCGATTGCGTCGGCTGGGCTCCAACTCCCCCGCCCACTCCCGCTCCGGCAGGGCGGGAGCGGGGGGAGCCACCACCCTTCCTCTCGGCGCTGGATTAGTTGTGCCTACTAGGAAACACTGTGTTTGTTGTGGGGAGGCAAAATGGCGGCGGCGGTGGCCGGGGCCGGAGCCGGGGCCGCCCTGCTGGGCAAGGGGCTGGACATCAGCCTGGCGGCGCTGCAGCAGCACGATCCCTACATCAGCAGCATCGTGGACGTGGCCAGCCAGGTGGCGCTCTACACCTTCGGGCACCGCGCCAACGAGTGGGTACGTGCGGCCGCCCCCTCCCCGCACCCGGGAGGGGAGGGGCGAAGCCTCTCAACGCCCCGCCCCTCGTCCCGGTGTGGGTGGGGCCTCTCCTCGCCCTGCCCCTCCCATGTGGGCCAGGGGCGGGGGAGGGAGGATCCTATGGCTGAGGTGTGAAGGCGTTGGTGAGGGTTGCCTTGGCTTGGCTGGGTGTCCTGGGGTGCTCCCTTGCCCTCACCAAGTTGGGTGAGGGGTTGTGCCTGGCTCAGGGTCTCTGGGGAGCATGAGAGGCCATGAGGTCCCTGAGGAGTGGGTTTTGAAAGGCTTACAGTGCTGTGAAAGTTCTATCTTGGAGGGCAGGGACTGGGGTTTAAACCCTAGTGGGCCTCAGGGACTCCTCTGCGCCCTGAACATCGGTAACAGAACCAAAATGTGTGCAAAAGTATTGGAGTTTGACTACTAAAAATGTTATTTCAGATTTTAAAAACATTAACTTGGGGACTCTTTTTGGTAACTTAATGTTCTGGCTGTCTGCAGGTGGTTGTTGGTTTGCCATAATGGTGGGGGCTCAAGGGCTGTGTCTGAAGAACCTCTGCCATCTACCATCAGTGTGGTTGTTTTCCCTTTGTCTGTCCTGACCATCCCCCCCTGAGGGCAGGTGCTGTTTGGAAACTCCTCTCCCTGAGCCTGGCCTCCAAATGGCCTTCTGGTGTAGCAGAGTTCATCCAACACAGCATTTAATCTCATGGTGATGAGCCTTTAGCCTTTTCATATCTTGCCAAAAAGCTTGGGTGAGCTGCAGGATGACCTGTGCTAGCTGTAGTCTCTTGCCACCAGGTGATGAAGGTGGGTTTAGTTATTTTTTCATGGCTTAGGTGAGAGAGAGATAACTGAGGGTATTGGTAAAAGAAGGATAGAGTCGGGAGCTCGTCGATGGCTAGCAAAATGCTGCCCTGATTTCAACTTTCTTAACTTTCCTTTTCTTCAGGAGAAGACTGATGTGGAGGGAACACTGTTTGTTTACACAAGGTGAGGATGTAATGTTTTAATGTCTGCAGGTGAAACCTGTGGATGTGGAAAAGCTAGCTCTGGTAGAGCGTGGCTGAATGAAGTAAAATGCTCCTCCGTGTTCAAGGGTGAAAAGAAATTGAAATTAGCAGAGGCAAATGTGGGGAAGAACACGTTAAAAGAAGACATCATGCTTTGTTTTAGCAGCAGCTCTAGTTGTGGCTTTTCAGAGTGTTGGTTATATTATTTGTTCTACCATATACCTTATATCTGTTGTGAAACCTGCCCTGTATTTGAGTTTCCACTTAGTGCCCCAGCATTTCCCTGTGACTGTTGTAAAACCAGAAAATAATACAGTAAGCTGATCTTGCCAGTAGCTGCTGGGATGGGACACTAAAGCAGAAACTTTCTCCTTCAACATTTATGTTGATGAAGAGCTGGCAGGAGAACTGAGAAAGCAAGAGAATGTTTTGAGAAGGCGAGAGATGCATGTGTGAAGTGACAGGGAGGCCCAAGAGACTGTGAGCTTTGTGTGAAGTGGGAATGCTGGTTTTAATCTCTTGAGCTCTTTTGTACCAGCAGTGGAAATTGTCATCAGTAATTTTCCTAAGCTACTTTCAGGTAAGTGGAGATAAGATGCTATTATAATTACCACTACAAGAGGAAAGAACTGGCCCTTAGTTGTGCTAGTAGTAGGTGGAGGTGGCTAGTTGCATACTGCAAACCAGAAGTTTTTTTCTCTGATATGTTGGTTTTAAAACTCTTAAAACTGACAACAACTAACCTGGCACTTCTAGCATCCGAGATGTTTCACTTTTTTTTTTTGTGGGCTGAGGAGGTTTCCATTTACAGCAGAGATTGCTACCCTGCCTGCCCTGTAGGCAACAGTACGGAACAGGTTATGAGCTGTAAGTAAGATCATACATTGCCCTCCCCATCAGTTTTAACTTGAATTTCCTGTGGCTTTGAACAAAGTCATACAAATCATGTGGAATAAACATTGCCACCACATCATAGTTTGGAGACAGCTGGTGTTGCCGTTGTTGCTTGTCATTAGTGTTGTGACAATGTAGAGAAATGTTACCATTATACTTGAACTGACTCATTTAACACCTATCTCAACTGTGCAAATTCTGAGGAATGGTCAAAAAATCAGACTTCTGACTGAGTTAAAACCAGTCGCAGTAGGTGGAGGTGGTTAGTTGTGTACTGGAAAACAGAAATGTTTCCTCAAAGCCCCGTCCAGCCAAATTCTAAAACTGAAAACATGTAACCATCAGCGGAAGTGGAATGTGTTGGTTTTGTAAGTGAAGGACTGACTGTTGGGAACAGGGATTCTTGTTAAGAGTTCCACTTTTTTTCTGTGGACACAAATCCACGCAGGTTCCTGTGCTTTGGATTTCTTAGAAAAATTACCAGCAATTACCAGAGATGGCAATTCTCCCCAAATGTTTAGCCATCATCTTTTCCTTTATTGTCATACTTGATTTGAAAGTAGTATCTCCTGTCAGAATAGTGATAGGTTTAATAGCTCACATTAATAAAAATTATTTAGAAGGGACTTTTAAGGATCATCTAGTCCAACATCTTGCTGCAGGCAGGTACATCTTTCACTAGAGCAGGTTCCTCAAAGCCCCGTCCAGCCTGATGCTGAACACTTTCAATGATGGGGCATCCACAGCTTCTCTAGGCAACCTATTCCAGGGTTGCCTCAACACCCTCACTTTTGTTCTTGTGTTTAGATGACGTGGAAAAATCCTATCTATAATGACTGTCACTGCAAAAAATGTTAAACCTGAGTGTTAAAAAATATACTTGCTCTCGCCCATGACTCAATCATCATGGAGTTTTTTTACTCCAGTAAGAACCTGTAGGGTAGACAGTTGGATAACTTGATGCTGGTGATCTGTAAAAATCTTGGTTGTTCAGAATTTGTAAGCCTTATAACTTGTGACTAAATCATTGGATCTCAAATGGTAGTATCACAGATGTGGCATACTCTCTGGAGCTATTGTGAGACCAATGGTGTGTCTGTTATTTCTCATACATAATGTAGGGTTTTGGCATAATTAATCAGATCACACAGAACACTACAAGAGCCAATTGTTATTGCCTTGGCAACAAAATTAGATTTTTGTAGTATCTCTTAAAAATAATTTAAAAAAACCTATTTTGGAGAACTATACAACAAATAAATTCTAGTAATTTCTTTTATACCTTGACTTCATGTGATTTCTAATTGATAATTTTCAGATCGGCTTCGCCAAGGCATGGCTTCACAATTATGAACAGATTGAGCATGGAAAATCGAACAGAACCTATTACTAAAGACCTCGATTTCCAGCTGCAGGACCCTTTTCTGCTGTACAGAAATGCCAGATGTAAGTATATGATGTCTTGGGTAAAATACTGAAGTCAGCTCCTCTTCAGAGTCTGTTCTTGGTTAAGGCCCTCTAAATGATTACACCACAGTTTTGAAGGGCTGAAACTGGCCGGTAAACCATTACAATTGAAGGAATACATTTTGCCTCTTGATG
The DNA here is from genome assembly GCA_013400055.1 of Nycticryphes semicollaris. Classification (NCBI taxonomy): domain Eukaryota; kingdom Metazoa; phylum Chordata; class Aves; order Charadriiformes; family Rostratulidae; genus Nycticryphes; species Nycticryphes semicollaris. The sequence continues at coordinate 30,754 of VXBJ01005700.1, forward strand.
TACTCAAGAAGAGTAGCTTGGTACTCCCTAAAATGCTGCTCTTCTACAGAAAGTATTAGAATGTGCTTAACAGTAATGTCTTCGTTTAACTGACACATAGTAGACTTTTACGTTCGTGTGAATATCATGGGTGTAAAGACTCACAAAAGATACTGTGTATGTTCCCAGTCAGTGTTGGGAAGTCTCAGAGTACAACAGATCTACGGATGGTTAGAGTAATATTTGTAGTCTTAGTTTTCTACATAAAAATAACAAATGCAGCCAATTCAAACCCTGTCTTCTGTTCCAGCTCCAAAATACTGTCCTTGCAGCAGGTTGGAAGGCAGGTTACTTCTAAACTACTAGGAGTAACTCTTGACAACATAATGTTGAGCCTAATTTAAACCCTGATGAAAGACTAAAGTTTTGGGCTCTGTGTCTATCTTACATTATTATATTTATATAAGAATTAGTGTCAGGCAAACTCAGAAATAAGTGGAAGACGTGAGAAAGCTGTACTATTACATGCAGATATATATACAGACTGTTACAGCATGCAATTGTATGAGAACGAGCAGTTATAAATACACAGTTTATATCTGTGCTTGGAAGCAGAGCTGTAGTACAATCTATGTTTTGTTCTTGATGCATTAAAGCAGATTGCAAAAAAGGTTTATGTAACCTGTGATGCATAAGTGTTCCCTCTGGATGAAGTAGAAACAAAGGATATTCATGGCATACCAAACAGCCCAGTTTGATAATCTGCTAGACCGTTTTACTTCATAAACTTAATTTGGAGTTGGAAGGTATATCAAGAGGGAGTCCTGTTGTTCACACACACCATGGGGTAGAAAGAATTGAGAAATAACATTTTAAATAACCTAAATGAAACTTCTATTTTGGGGAGTATTTGGTAGGCTGACAAAGAACTGAAATTCCCAAAGAAATTGAAAAGAATTGCAGATGTTTCCGGGCTAACCTAGACTAGACCAGACATTAGGATTTTAGGTAACATGAGACCTATTTATCCCACCTGATTTTCAGGAGACTTTTCTATCTATATGGGATCTTTTTTATCTCATTCCATTAGGAGTCTATGCACGTATATACTAAGATCTACCTTTTGAAATCTGTTCTAATAATTTTATTGAGTCAATTGGTATAAAAAGTAATTAGAAGTTGTTATAACTATCCCAACATGAAGTAAGATAGTCTTTATTCTGAGTACTACACATAAACTGTGATTTGTTTGGTTTTTATTAGGAGAAAAATTGGAGGCTTTGGGGAGGTATAAGCCGTTTGTTCACTAACAGCATAATTTTAGGTTTTGTGGGGTCTCAAATGTAAGTATTAATGTATGATTCTGAGCAGTGGGCCTGTGTTCAAGTCACTTGTCCAGGGCTTTTTGGCTAGTTGTGCAACAGTAAAAACCAGAAGACTTCTTTTCTAGGTTCTTCTGTCTAGGCAATGGTTCTTTTAGGGTAATTACTGCAGAATTGTGTTTGCTGTTTCTCACCCTGCCCCGCTAGTGAGCAGGCTGGAGATGCACAAGAATTTGGGAGGGAACACAGCTGGGAGAGCTGACCCCAGCTGACCAGAGGGATACACCAGACCATATGACATTATGCTCAGCAATAAGAGCTGGGGAAAGGAAGAGGAAGGGAGGGTGTTTGGAGTTAACGGCATTTGTTTTCCCAAGTAACCATTGCACATGATGAAGCCCTGCTTTGCTGGAAGTGGGTAGATGTCTGTCTGCTGATGGAAAGCAGTGAATGAATTCCTTCTTTTGATTTGCTTGTGTGCACAGCTTTGCATCGTGTATTAAACTGTCTTTATTCTCAACTCCCAAGGTTTCTTACTTTTGCCGTTCTGATTCTCTGCCTGTCCCAGGGAGCAAGCCCAAGTGTGGGGCTCAGCTGCCTGTTGGGGTTAACCCACACCACCTACGCTGACAATTTGCCAGCAGCAACATGAAAGTAACATGTTTTTTCAGTTTAGGATCTCTCAGCCACAAGATCTGATACCTTCTTGACCTCGTGGCACTCTACTGTATCATTCCCTTGAGTGCCACCTTGAAAAAAGAAATAGCAGGATTCCGAGCCAGTACAATCCTGATTTTATAAAGTCATTTTCAGCCTGGGTCTGTGGGTCTGATTTTTACCACAGTTAGCTATTAGATCTAATCATGGGCAAATACATATCTGTTACTTAATTTGAGAATTGTGTTGTCTGAGAGAAGATTAATGTTTGCTTTACTAAAAAAAAAAAAAAAATCCACTAGTTTAGAATTTCGGATAGTATCAGATGTGTTCTAGGTATAGAGATATGTTACCCCTAGTTATTTATCTTCCTAAAATGCTCTTACAAAAGTTTAATCATTAGTTCTTCAAGAAAACTGAAGGTCTTGCTACTTCAAAGAAAAACATTTGTTTTCTCAGATTTTCATGGAAACATCTATGTTTCCAGAGCAAACTGGCATTCCAGACTCATCAAAGAAAAGTTATTTACCACCTCATTTGACTCTTCCCAATTTTCTTTAGGTCCCTAAAGATTGTTCACATAGTGATTTCTCCACTGAGATGTAAACACCTCTAGATCATTCTTCCTTACTGTGTAATTCATAGCGTTTACTACATTAAAATAAAGGAACCTCCTTTATTATCTGTTTTCAGTATCCATTTTTACTAATGTGTCATCCGAACATACCCATCTTGAATGTTCTATATGAATATTTTCCTTGTGTTTTACTTTATTATACAACTTGTCGTTATGTTTTTTGCAAAACCAAGACTTCAGACTTCTCCCTTATTAAATGGAGCTTTCATCCAAAATGGTGGGGTTTAGGGCCTAATATTATAATATTCTTTTTATCTCCTTCTTCTAGATTCTAACAAGTACTCAGTAATAGCTGTTTACCTGGCAAAAGAGTGGACAGTTTGACAGTAATACTTAACAGTATCTGAGAACAAGTTATCTTTTTCTAAGTTTTGTTTGACTTGGTTACTTCTTACTCTATTTTTCACACATATCTTGGTATTAGATATAACAAAACTAACAGTTTCCATTGTTTTTCTAATCTGTGCAGTTGCTTTCCTTATAAGAGGACTTGTATTTGGGATTTGTGACAATGTAAATTTCAGCAAAATGCAAAAGCAAGCGTTTAGAGGAATAAAGAAGTCCTGCCCAGTGTGTTTTATCTTCCAATATTCTGAACCCTTGGTGAAACCAACTTCATTTCAGTACCACTGAATACCTATGGCTGGTTGTATCACATAGTCTGAAATAAATCCTCTTGGCGGCAAAAGGTGGTACTTGTGTACTGGACCAGTCTGCCAACATTTTGTCATATTATAGCTATCACTTTGCAAAGATTGCTTTGCATCCAGTGTATGATTACAGTAGAAAAAGCTTTCAAAAATTATTCACAATAAATAGAAGTTTTATGAATAGTTAAAATTATAAAAAGGAGTATCTTGATCTTACTTTTTGCTTGCTGGTTTTCGTCTTTCTTCTATTGCTCCATATGATCTTGGTCATTTAAAGTTGAAATACTGTCTAAACATTGTGTTGCAGACACCTACATTCTAATTCCAGGACTTTTCAGGCTGGACTTGGGAACTATGCCAGTTAATGTTTGCACTGATCCACTGTTTCACAGAAAAGTTTAGTTGGGGAAATCTGTTAGGCTCGAGCTGGCGTTACTCGTTTCAAAGCCAGGAGGGAAGCTCAAATTACAGTTTTTAATGTCAGCAGAAATCCCTGTCCAGCAAGAAACAGAATGTTTATGGATAGAGTAGGTGCTTTCAGTGTGACCTTTAAACTTGTGTAGTTCACTGCAATTTTAGATGCTTTCTCCCTGAGAGCACGTAAGACAGCATTTCTGTTTTTGTTTGGGTCATCTAACGATTTCAGAGTTTTAAAAAATTTCCTGAGTTCTGTATCTGAGTAATCTTAGTTATGTCATTTCAACTTTTTTCTCTAATCTTTGATATTTGTTGCGAAAACCAATGTTTAGAGCCTGTTGCTTAAGACTTGATGCTGATTAACATGAAAGTTCAGAAGAAATGCGTAACTGTAAATTATTGGTTAAAATAACTCCCATTGGCTCTGCCCTTTCAGCACTGATCAGCTATAATAATTTATTTGCAACTACTCCCAACTGTATATTCTACCAGGAGTACATGGGTGTATGCTGGGTCAGTGAATTACTTCTTGGGTTGACTGATTTATGGTTTCATCACTGAGTACTGTTTTGCATGTTTATGGGACACGGAAAATTTGGTGAATATTAAGTTGTATATCTTAGAACTAGCTTCACTTTGAGTGTTTCAGCTGCCAGAAAAAGATAAAAGATCCTGCCTTTATAATAGTTAGCATGCCAATTATGACGATGATCTGATACAGGTTAATTGGGTGCTTTTGTACTATAGCAAGTGGAGAAAGAAGCAGTGTGAGAGATCAACAAGTATTCCTTATCTGACTAGAGTCTATATGTATTTGGGTAAACAAGTTACTTTTAATTTCTGTGCCATTATTTCAGTGAGGTCTTTGGCCATATCGTCTCTTAGGCCTGAAACTGAATGGAGCTTCCTAGTTAGATGTGGCATATTCTACTGAATTTGAGCTATTGTAGAGGTTCAGGAAGTGGTACAAAAGCAAACCAGACGTGCCTGGTTTTGGTAAAACTGTATGAGATTATGTATCACATGTGTCTAGACGAGTGTCAGTTGTCCAGTTTAACCTGCTGCCATATGTCTATCGGGACCTTGAAAATTTAGTATCGTTTTGCCAGATTTCCACACTACAAAGACATCAAGTAGACGGATGGGGAAAGAAGTTTGCCAGCTGTCCAAAGAAGTAGCCTAAGTTTTGTTTTTTCCTTTGGAAAAGGGTTCCCTGTAGGCCATAATTATTTATGTATGAAAAGTTTTCCAAATATATGTGTGGGGGCAAGTGACTGTAAAACATTTAGGAAAAGATAATAGTGCAGATTTTTATCAAACTATTATTTTTCATGCTTAAATTCTATGTTACAGTACCCTAGAGCCCTCTCAAAGAGGGCAGCTCATCCTCTTGCGTTCTGATTGTGGCTCATTCCAGTTCACCCCCCTAAATAAATGCATCCTGGTGAAAAATACTAAATGGATTGCAAGTATCCCCCTTCTACAGATATTTCTGAAGACCCATTGACCCTGAAAGTAGCATCTCTCTTGTAAACAACATGTTAGTTTCAAGACTATTAGAAGTTTACTTACAAAGGCAAGGCAGGAGACAACAGGAGTAGAATTTGAGTGATATGTAAAAATTAGTATGTCATAAAAAACAGCCTCCTCTTGGATATTTTTTTTACATTTTATATTCTCTTATTTGGTATTTTAAATCTCTTCTTTGTTCTGAAATGTGTTTTTGTTTGAGAATGCAACAAGCAGTTGGTGGATAAATTTATTTGTGTATATATTTAGATTCAGCCTTCTGCATATTGACCAATAAACAACTACTTGCTCAGCTGTTTCCATTGAGACAGTCAAAACAGATATTCCAGGCTTTGTTTTTATGATGTAATAGAGTTTGTGTTAGGTTTTTGGTTTTGGTAAAAACATCAGTTTAAAATGGAGAGCCTTATTTACCAGGCTCCTACCTGCCAACGTACAGTATCTGGTCCGATAACAAAAAGAACCCCAACACGATGAACACAGTAAATTGAAATGTGTATTCAGTTGATTATTCCCCAAATGCTCATTGGCCTTTTTGAATTTTGAAAGAAATACCTTTAAGTGTTTTTAACTTCATTCAATCTTTATTATTTTTCTCTAAATTCAGTGGTCTGCAGATTGAGAAATATTGCAAGGCTTTTTGTTGCTGCATCATTAAGCAAAAAGCAATGTTTTTGTCACAGCTGAATGACTTGAAAACAATTTTTTTGAAGGTTAAGTTTGATTGCAAAATTATTATTCTGGCCTGCATGTTCAAGAAAGTATTTCTGTAGTTTAAAAGTCTTTGAAAAGTATTTGTCAATTTGGAACAAAATTGTTTGGAAAATGGAAGCTCAAACTATAGAAATTCAAAATAATTTTGGCAGAATGGCCTAGCCCTCATTAGAGGTGTGTTCTTCTCAGCCTGTTGTTTGCTAAACAAATTTGGCTAGAGCTTTGGTTTTTTTAAAAGCCTGTCTGGACCGACCATTGTGGTTTGTTCAGAATATCAATGCGTGTAGTTTACTTGAGGTTCTGACCTTGGAGACACTTCTGTCTCAGAGAAATAAACAAGTTGCTCCTCCTTCTTCCCATTCCACCTTCGCTCCTTCGATCAGCATTATAAAAATTCATCATGCATCCAGCAAGACAGAAACAGCAGCAGAGGTCACGATTGTCTTCCCTTGATGTTATTGACCTTAAAGTGAAACCTCAGTTTTGCCAAGAGCGGTGGAATGCTGACACCGTTAAGCGTAGATATTATTTGCCTTTTTTAAGTCTAAAAGGAAAATATACAGACTGAAAATACATTTATGTTGTAGTAAGGGTTGATTCTAAGCCCAGAAAATTAAGCTTGACTTTCAGACAGAATGAGCTTTGTCAGACTCTATACATTTTTCTTCAAAACCTGTTTTAAAGTTTGTGTCCAACTTAACTATTTTATAATTAGTCATGTGCGAATTTTCTTGAGAGAAGTGAATAAATAGGAGCAGGAAGAGGCTTGCTTGTCAGATGCATAGTGTTACTGTTTTTTCATGGGAGCAGTGCTGTCTAGCACTAAGTTTAGTGACTCCCTTATACCTACTCAGAAATTACCTTTCTTATGCCAGTTTATAAAAACATATGAAAGCATTACTAATTTCCCACTGTATTTCCCGTATAGTTCTTCCCTTTGTGTTCTATTCTTCAATCTGCTAATTATTTTAATATGCTTTGAAGATCATAAAAATTGCTTCAGAACCTCAAGTAAAATAATAAACTGCCCCTTGGAAATGGTATAGATACTGATCTACATTTTTATACATAAATCCACCAAATATATACCTTTTTATATTCGAATTTGTGCTTTTACTTTCTCATTTTAATTTACAGGGGTGCCTAAAAATCTTTAATGTTTGCCTGCTGTGATATAAAAATAGGATTGTAACTTGATGGCATAAGTAAAAGCTGTTTTGCAGTCGGGTGTGGATGGACATGCCACAGTGCTGGCTTGAGGCAGGTGATTTTTAAGATCAGGAATCATGATCATGCTGTCTGGTGGTTAACTGGCTTGCCTTTTCTAGAGCATACAACCTGATACACCTGTTTTTTGAATTCTGTAACTAAACTCTGCTTCAGTCTATGGAAGTAGGAGTGGATTTTTGATGTAGTAAAAGAGACGAGGTCAATTTTTGTAAAGAAGTATGCGCATATGCAGATTACTGTAAAAACAAAGTTGACTGAAAAATTCTTAATAGAATATACTTTTCTGTGGTAGGTGACTTGTAGTTGATCACACTTTCTTCTTTTCCTAACTCATGGTCTTGCTAAAGCTAGCCCTGTTTTGAGCAAACGGCTGAACTAAATGATCTGCAGAGGCCCCAACAGAACTAAGTGACTGATGTGATTAGGATTAACAGGTGTTGGTTGATTCTAGTATAGACTGTTTGGGATTTTTTTGTGCTTGTTGTGGAGAGTAAATGTAGTTCTGTGACTTAAATTTTTCAGGGTTCAAATAAAAACAGAACCAGAGGAGGAACTGTAGTATCTCCTTTTTGTTTGTTTCTTTTAAAGCAACATTGTTTTTACTAGGAACTATTTCTAAAGTTGCTGGCTTTTTTTTTCCAGGAAGGCCTTATTATTCATGTTTCCCTTTAAATAAAACACACGTTTTCCATTTGAAATTCAGCATGCAGGTTGTGAAGGCCTTGAGATTAAGATGTAGGTTTTGATGAGTAAAACCCTGTCCCTTGTCACCTCACTCCATTCAGCACAGATATTTCTATTCAGACTTTCCTGACAGGCCATTTTTGTTGTTTCTTCCTCAACCTTCATACCCTAAGGATTTGGTACTAATCATGGCAGTCTTTGACGGAGCAAAGCAAACAGTTTAGAATACTTTGCATTTGTAAAGTGGCTTTTTGGGACTTTAATAATAAATTTAAAAGTAAGAAATAAATAATCTTTAATAATAAAAAACATAACAATAACGACTGCAGCCATCTTTTTGCTCTAATGATGTGCTTCTGTTGTGTGATGAGGGTGGCAAAATCACAAAAAAAACTCGTAAGGAAAAGAAGTGCAGTATTCCTAGCATAGATTTTCAGTTATGTGGAACGATGGAGTCCAATCCAAAAGTCAGAGAAACTATATGTCATGTGAGAAGAAACAGACTAAGGAGCTAAGATAACAAAGCTATGCAGTATTTTTGATGGCTGGTAAATACTTTTTGTGTGGTGGAACTGTATCCCTGCCTGGGCAAGCAGGTTGGTAGGAAAAGTATATAGAATAGAATGAAAAGCTTTTATCAAGCACCCTGCAGTTTTGGATGGGCTTCTGAATAGAAATGCTGCATATATCTACTTAGACACACACTTTGCTTCCCATTTATGGATGTCAGCATATAACCAACATATTAACTTGTCTGGACATTTACTGCTGAGAGTGTACTGCCAGCGCTGGGAATTCCGGACATCTTTCCAAGATAAGATAGGCATATGATGCAGTGAAGTTCAAGAGTTCAACTTGGAACAGATAATATTTTTTTAAGAGGTTATTTTCATGTGACTACCTGTACACCCTCTGCTTCATACATGCCTCCTTGTATAGCATAAAAAGTAGATTTTTCTAGGTCAGTGTAACTATATACATGAATACCTACATATTTCTACTGCAGATAAAAGTATTACAGAGACACTTGCTTATTAGAAATCTCTCACCTAACCTCTGTTTCAGATTAGTCCCTTCACAGGCGTGTGTATGCATTTAGTATTTTGAGCATTTGTACGTTTTAAACTTGTTAGCCTCTTTGTCTACAGAAAACCCTTTTTCTTTCTCGTTCCCTATACTTACATGCCTTGCCTATGCCTTTTGGGTTTTTTTTCTTTCTTGTGTCAAAGTGGAAGTGGGAAAGCAGTGTTCATTAGAAGCTCGAAAGACCAAGAGAAGCTGTACATTTACTTAACCCCACAAATTTGAGAATTGTCTAAATCCGGTGGTAGTGTGATCACATTTACAGGACTTCACAGTACATTATCCCCAACTATTACTATCAGTTATTAGTGTAGTTTCTTATATTCTCCAGGCTGTTCTATTTAACTAGAAAGTGAATACTTATCCCAGCAGGTTAGATACCAGTACAATTTGCGTGCACGCAACTGGGTGATGTTGTCTTACCTCCAGGTTTGATGTAGAAGCAGTTAAGCTGAGTTTCATGCACCAGCTTCCCCTTATACTTCGTATCAGGTTCCCCTGGCTGGTGGCTGTGTAGCGGGTGATAGGCTTGCCGAACAAAGGCTTGAAACATTTTAAAATTCCAAGGAGCGTTGAAACAGTTGAACCTGAGTCTATTTTCTATGTGTAGTAAAGGTAAATTCCCCTCGGTCAATTGTTTCTTGCTCTAGATTTATTTTATGTAACAGTCTTGCACAGAATGTAAAACCTGAATATTGCTTTAAAGTACTGACAACTTGGTCTTTCAATCTAAAAACTATTTTCCAGCTCTTTGAAACCTCTGCAATATCTCTTCCATTATCCTTCCTTTCCTTGCTCTTCACTCCTAATCCTTTTCTTGTTCTCTGTGCCTTATGCTCAGTTGGAGCCTTCTCCTCCCCCTGTGGTTTTTCAGGAAAACTCAGATTGAGAAGTGGAGATAATGGGCGCCATCCACCCGTCAGCTCATCACCTCACCGAGTCCTGACGATCTCTGGTTTCTGTATATCAGCACGGTCTGCTCTGATAATATCCTCTTGTGTTTAAGAAAAAAATAGGTTTGTCTACTAGGGGGTGGACTTCACTCCTGACATAGCCAGAAAAGTTCTCTTGGAATGTGAGCTTGCTCACTCGTGCTCTTTTATATGTGTGTGTGTGTATATATACAGAAATATTTGTAACCTTCTCTCAAAACATGGAAGATAAATACGTGAGCAAGCGTATCCCACAGCACATACACAAGCTGCTCACTTCTGTCTAGTATTGATTTAATACAAGCTCTTGAGTGCCTCATCAGCTCTCTCTTCGTTAAAACAAGCCTTAAATCGGCAGTAAACAATACTTTTCAATTACAGGAGGAAAAAAAGAAAGAAACCCTTCTCAAGTATAAGATAGCATACCCTTTAAAGGACAAGGAATGTGTTCTATACAGAAACACGGTGCAAGTGTTCCAGCGGAATTCCACTAAGGCTGCAAATGCAGCGTTGCTTTTTTGTCTTAACTGACATACAAACTGGTAAGAGCACAGGGCTTAATACTTGCTCTCCGCTGTGCTCTGATGGTTGGTGGCTGCAGCCCAGTGGTTGGATTTGCAACACAGAGTTTGCTTTAATAAATTTCATAAAATATAAAGTCTTTGTGTCATAACGTATTGCTTAAAATCAGTCATTAAAAAAACTAACGTGGGTTTTACCTGCGAGCTTCATTATTTCGAACATACATACTCCTAGGTCTTTTGGAGCCTGTTTCAGTAATCCTTTTGCATAGCAGAGATATTATTTATAAGAATAAAAGCAACCAGAGATCCTGTAGCCAGGGGAGGGGGACCGGGGAGAAAGTAAGCGATGTAAGACACGTGCTTCAGGTCAGAAGTCAACAATAAAGGGACTAGGAAGATTCTTCCTGTGAAAGGTCTGGTGCTGGTCACTGTCTTAGGCAGGATATGAACTCTCAGTTTGATGAGCTCCACCAATTCTTCTGTCTCTGTCAAACAAACTGCCTTTCTGTAAAATTTCAGTATTAGTTGCTTAACAACTTACAGTGTTAAATCCTCCACATAAGAATGTGTAGAAACTGGCAATGAAGAGGTTCGTAAAACTTCCTAATAATTATAAAGGGAGAGAAGTAACATTGGATTTTTATTTAAGGGTTCATATGCCTTCCTAGAGTACTTTACCTCTTTGTTGTTGTTGTTGTTGTTGTTGTTGTTGTCATCTCTCTTCTGTTTTTATTCTGGTTTCTCTCACCTGAATGTTACGTCTCTTTCAATTACAAATCAAAGTAGAGGTTCAAATTTGCACTGAGCGAGTTAAAAGTAGGAGGAGGGGAGAGTGTGAGGAAGCAGATGTTTACTGATACGTTTTATTCCTAAAGGTTTATGCACAAGCTAGTAAAACACTAGTGACTTCTGAAGCAAAATCAAATACGCACTTTTACTTTCAGTGTGAAAATAACACAATTGCTGTAATGAAAATCACCCAATGCAAAATTCCAAATATTTATTTGAATTGAAATATATCTCTATTCTGTATGCGGGGATTAAAAAGTGCAGGGTGTCTCCCAGTCCTGCTATTGTGAAATGTCTAGCTGCTAGTACAAAATTAGTTTGATAAATGTGCTTTTTTGTACTGAATTACAGGTTTAAAACAAGGAAATGCTTACGGCTTAAATTGCATTTACTTGGTGACAAACTTGATTTTAGGAGTTCATTCTTTTTCTCCCTCTTTACATATACCCACGCAGAATGCCTGGTGTGCAAGAAGATAGAAAAGTCAATAATCTGCTAATGTTCACAGTAATCTGAACAATAACTTCAATAGTTAAAATATTTTTAATAATATATATAAATA
>VXBJ01005700.1:42481-63552 GCA_013400055.1 Nycticryphes semicollaris
TTTAATAATATATATAAATAGTTAAAATAATTACAGCAATTAGAAAAAAGCGCAATGAATTAGATCAAAGAGGAGGTATTTGTATCTTCATGAAAGAAATTACCAAATTGCAAATTTCATAAGAAATAAAAGTAGGACATAAAATATATTTTAAACATTTTTATTACCCTTTTAAGATTAATTTTCAATTTCTGAATTTCCTTCAATTTTCAGGCATTTAAAAATGCTTGAATGTGAATTCACTGCATGGGAATGATAAGGCGCCCAAGTTGCAGCCATCTACTGAAATTTAGCTTGTGAGCACAGCGTGGACCTACCCACAACTGGAGTAAACCTACTACTGTTTGCTTGTCATTATGTGAGAACAGTGAGCATCCTTTGTGTGACCGTGAAATTGTGTTGTATCACTAAAAATGATGCATACTTAAAAATTTCCAACAGGAGCTCTCCAGGTAATCAGATGTTACGGAAGGCAGTGTAACAGCTACTACAAGTGAAGGAACAGCTACAGAGTAGTAGAGAAGAATGTTTAAATGTGTTAAATAGGACATGTTAACAGACTGTGGCAAATCCTTAAAAAGTAAATACATAAGATAGGCTGTAAATATGATCTAAATATTTAACGTTTCTGAAATAGCAGCTGACTTTATCTTTGCCTATATCTATGTCCATTTCTTAATTCTTTTTCTAACCATTTCAAAAATAGAGATGGTGTAGAAATGAAGAAATTGCCTCCCAAATGATGGCATGCACAGAGTATAAAAATGGAAAAATACAAAGTCAATTTGGATGGTATGGGAGTTTTTTTGGTTGTTTTTTGGTTGGTTGGTTTGGGGTTTTTTGTGGGTTTGTTGGGTTTTTGTTTTTTTTTTTTGTTGTTAATCTGTTAATCTTATGGTATTTCTTATGTGTTACTTGTTACAAGAACAAGTATGTGTGTGTGTGTGTGTGTATATACATACACAAGCAACTGACTTTTTTTTGTTGCAGGTTAAGAACTTAGTCCAGATCTGCAAATATATTTCCATTTCTTATAATCTGAGGTATGCAATGAAGAAATAAGAGATGAGATCACAGCAGTCAGAAACATAATCTATAATTAAGTTTGCTTATTTTCTTCATTAAGCCCTTTTTGAAGTTGTTCATAATTTTGTGGGAGTTAACGCATTTGGGTTGACAGCTCATCAGACTGATTATAGTAAAACTTGAGGTTTCAGGGAAAAGTAACATAAAATATCATGCAACTGAAGACCTATATGGGGTTAAAATATTCTTCCTTCTTTTTTTTTTCCATCTTATATGACTGGAAAAAGTGCCTTGGCAGCATTTGGGAAAGAACTTGACCTTGAACTTGACTATAGCTCTGGAATTGGAGATGTACTTTGACCTTTGTCAGGTACCTCAGAGATGCACTAAAAATCACTGAGAACATAGTCTTAGATTTGAGTAAATTATAAAAGAAAACTGTGATGTTCAAATCCTGCTGAGTCCTCTTCCAACTGTGTAAGTCACAGGGGAGCAGGCTTTATGCCCCACGGGACTAGAAGCCCACATACTCCACAAGAAACATAACAGAAGCTGCTGCTTTTCTTAATGTAATGGAAGGCAAAAAGGATGGAAGTTGAGAGGATGAAGGCAGTTCTCCCTGTTCTTTAAAATAAAAGGAAGCACTCTACAGGTTGGAAAGGCACCAGTCCTCTTCTCCTTGATTAAGGAGAGTTCTCATTGCTTTTAGCTACTAGGTGTGATGTCATATGCACAGAATCAAGGAAAGAGTATGGTTTCTAGTTTAACCTCTTCCACTTGTGATAATGTTTTGTTAGTGTAAGCTTTTTCTGCTAACAGAAGTCAGGGACATATTTTCAGCCTAGATGTGTGTAATGGCATTTTTGTGTTATGTTCAGGTGATTCGTGTAGTTCAGGGCCTGGCTTCGTTTCAGTGCATTGAAGACATGTTTTATGGTTTGTGGTAGAAAGTTAGCAGAGAATGTAGAGCACTGGTCAGCTAATACAGGTAGTAGTTTCAGATGTTGAGGAGTTACGTTTCTTTTCCACTCTGATGGAATTTTTTTCACAGGAAGGATGCTTTTGTTAGCTGAGGATATATGGATTTCGGTTTTAGCCATGATGCAGACTTCTTCACTTAACCTTTCTAAAGTCAGCATCTATTACAGTTTTTCTTTATCAATAATGGAACAGTACTTTCACCCACCATTTGTTTATCTTAATACCTCTTCACTTAGCTTTTACGCTCCTTGACTGAGACTGTTTAGTCATTCCCATTACAAAAGGCAGTGGAGCTCCAGTCTGATGTGGACATTTTAGAAGTCTGTTGTGAAATAGTTATTAGAACTATTTGTTATTGAAGCACAACAACTTATAAACAATAAATGATTTATTAAGGACAATATGTTATTTAAGAAATTGATGGTCTCTCTACAGACTTCCTGCCTTAATTTCATTGTCACACATCACGATGAGTTAAAAATTATTTGGAACTGACAATGCAATGGCAAGGGATGTGACTGGAAAACCAGTGGTGGGGAAAAAAAAATAAATGCACTAAGCCAGATGGATCATAACATAGATGCTATTCCTGTGTCGTGACTAAAAATTTCCTGTAACATCAACAGAATGTGATTTTAAGGGAAATCTTGCAAATTCAGTTTGGCTTTGGGCTCTTCTCCAAAAAGTAAAGAACCTGCTGATGGACCATTACATCTGCTGAGCTTTATGGAAATAAATGGATCAATGGGCTTTCAAGTTCCCTACAATACTAACATAACTTTAGCTTTGATGCTATTTAAGGGGCATTCTAGTGAGCCAGTCTTGTTTATGTCTGCTACAGAGTTGATGGCTTTTTCATAAAGAATTTCTGGTAAATTTTGATTAAAAATCTGCCTGAAGTCCAGCTATCCTAGCACAGCAACAGACATGATTTAATAAATAATCTACCATCTCCAAGCTGTTCCTTTTCTTGCCTCGTGAAATCAGAAATATTTGCTGGCTCTATCTGGAAGCCTGCAAATTGGTCACCCAACTTTCATGACCGGTAGAAGATGGTAGGGATATTGCAGGGTCCATCCTATTAGCAAAAAAATGTTTCTTGTGTTGATTTTTAAGGCAGAGTTCCAGGCACAATTAAACAGATGGTGGTGAGGAACTTATTCTTGACTTCAGTAGTGTTGCCAATCATTGCCCATTCTCAAACCATCTGCTTTTGGGGAAAGGAGTTTTGAGGGGCTCTTGCATTTTCTTGGGGGTTTTGTTGTTTTATATTTTCTGTTTTTCCTTGTGTGTCTTCTTGGTTTTTCACTCTCCATGTGGTATCATCAGTTTGCATGAAGATGTCTCTGAGCAGGAGTCCTTTCCATTTAATAACTAGGTTTCTTGCCTTGCTTATTCATATATAATGTTTTAAAGTTCAAAATAATGGAAATACCATGTCATCCATATCTCTGTGTATATTAAAAGTTCCCAAGGTAAGTGGATCAGGAGTTTTATCGAACTTTAAATGAAAGACCAAGTGTCTGATGGTTTAGCAGGTTGGGTTTTTTCAGCAGCATTTTAGGAATTTAGGAAGTTTAGGTCATATCAAAATACAGGTTTTGTTGTTTGAAAAACTCTTACCTTGCTTCTGTTTCTTGGCATTTTACACCTGGGCCATCATAAAGAATTTTGGTTCCCTTTTAAGAACTTCCAGAAATAACAGGATATATCAAAGCTGCATTTTCATTATTTAGAATCAAATATGTTTGTTTTATAAATATTTTGTATTGTGCTGCTTTACACAATGGTGAGAAGCAAGAGACCTAAAAGTTCCAGTCATGTTGATAAGCCAAATCACTGTCAATACAGTATAATAGGATGAATTATTTTTTCTGCTGTTTTGTTTTTAAATATGTAAAGAGCTAGGCAAAATATTGTGTTTTGAATAACCTTAAGGCTATGGAGAACTAAAAGAACTCTAAGGCTCCTAAGCGAGCAAATACCAACATTAAGATTGCTTGTGCAATCTCTCTTTTGCCTATGGAATTTTAAATGATTTGATTGTCATCTTTTACAATAAGGACTTTGCTTCAGTCATCAAATAGTCTGAAAGGCTTTTATTTGAAGAGCTGCTACTCAGTATTCTGTTTTTTCCTCATTACTGATATGGGGGCTTTTTGCTTTGTTATATCCCACTGAAGTTCTGCACTGGGGACAGAACTATTAATTGCTTTTTTTCCCTTGTTGTTGTTTTCTGTGGTATAACTGATAACTTGTAAATAAGCTGAACTGTCGTTGTACCTTGCTTAGATTAAAAGAATTATTCTTCCCATTTTACAAATTGGGATCCTAAAGCAGAGTAGTTAGAGATCAATTAAATGCAGGGTATCTGACTTTAAATTATTCGGGCCTAATTTTTCCAATGTATTTATCATTCATATGTTCAAAAGCACTTCTTACACACCTTGGTTGTGATTATGCAAAGCTGGCGTGTTTGAAGGCTGTGCACTCAGATCTTACACGCAGGTCTAGGACCTCAAATCAAACACTGGGAAATTAATTACACACAATCAGTGACAGCCACTTAAGATGACGTTTTGCAACTTGCGTATCATTGCATAATATCTCTGGGGCAGCATCAGAGATGGGATTCGGCTTTCCAAGATAGCCTGCAGCTGCTTTAGCTGCCATTTTTTGGTATCTTCTTTCCTTCGTTGCAGTCCTCCCACTTTACCCCACGGACCCTTACGTAGAACTTCAACAGGCAAGTCTCCTTCATTACTCCAGCATGAGCAAAGTGTAAAGACAGTATTACAATTGCAGACGTGCGCAGAGTTAACATGGCATGCTTTAATTAATGTTTTAAATTAAGAACTTGGGAGATTAAAAATCATTATTGTGGATATTACCTGCTTTGGTTCTCTTTTCAGTAGGTCCTGCAAAATGGAAGCTGCAATATTCTAAAAAGTACTAGAAAAAGAAATGCAAGCATTGATAGTTTGCTGAATAGTTAAATATTACATAAATGGTAGATAGTACAGGGAAAAGATGACCAACATAAAAGAGTCTGGCTACCTTGTAAGATGTGTGTAGAGAAACTGTACTTTGATATAGCCAAGTGTGGATTTACATATTCAGGAGCAAGAGTCTAGGCCATACCTAGGGAATAAAGTACCTTGAAAATATGATATCAAGAATAGAACATGGAAGTTGAAGAATCATTTTAAAAATTTATTTCTTTATTAATACCAGCAAGTGTAAAACAGTTTCTAGGTGCAGGAGAATCTCTAGTCAGTAGTTCCAATATATCTGTATTTATTTTTACCAAGCTTAAATACTGTATGCAGTCTCTGGAGCGAGTGTTTAAAAAATAATGTCTTGCAAGTACACTGAAACTAGAACTCTGATAATGGAAACATCTATCCAGAAGACAAAAATCTAATGGCTGGAAGCTGAAGCCAGACAAATGAAGAGTAAAATAAATAATCGTAAAAGAAATGCCTTCCTTTTTAATAGGTTACTTAGCATGAATTATTAAAGTTGATAAGAAATTCTTCATCATCATAATAAATAAATGTTTCAGATTTTGAGAGGTTAGAAATTGTCATCTATAATTCTGGTACATAGCAGCTGTCAGCTTCTGCTTATAAATAGTATTGAGTGCTCAAGTGTTTGTGAGGACAGGAGAAATCCGTAGCCAAAAAATGAAAATTCTAAGGCGGAAGCTGTAGAATTAGCTCTGAAATTGTGATTTAAAAATTAAACAATATACTTCCTGCAATTAATCACTGAGCTATAGTAAATGAGCTTCACAGATTTTCTTAGAATTTTTCAGTTTTGATTTACGAATAACCTACCTTTTTCAAATTCTAAAAATTCTAAAGTCTAGTATCTCTTAATAGTCAATCATTTCAATTAGATGGTTTAAGGAATTTGTTTGGGTTATTCCCATTCAATATTAATTGTGCCGTGTTGATTTGGTAACTGCATTATATCATTCAAGTTTTGTGTAATCTTGTTAATAACATCATAACTCTGGTGCCTTTTTTTTTGTCCTCTAATGTGATCAGTTAATTACTAAATCTCATTTCTTTTAGTAAATTACTTCAGTGCAGTTGAGAGTGGATGAATAGAAGTGTACCATCTTGCCAGTATAAAACTAGCTCTCCTTATTTGGCTTTCGTGAGCTACTTCTCGTGTAACTGGTTCACTTGGTTACCAGAAGATACTTGACTTTGATATGTTTATTCTTTTTGCTGTTTTTTACAATAATCTCTCCTTGGATACCTTTACAGCTAAACTTGGGCCTAAAAGTGACTTAATATTTCCTCTTTTGTGCTGCAGTAGAAGAATATGCTTTGTGCATCTGCTCTTTAGTGATTCAGTTGCACCTGATTCATTTTTAACATGTGAACAGTTTAGTGAAATTATCACTCTACAGATGACACTTAGATCAGGATTTCCGTTTTGTCTAACAGTCTGATAGAGATGGAAGGCAAATAAAAGTAATCTGTTTAGATTTAATCTTGATAAGATATGCAGTGTTTTCATGTAGGTAGAAAGCTTGTTTTAAATGTTGTATTGTATGTATATTTAGTTTTTATTAGTGAAGAGCATGCCAGGTTCTGAGCACAACAGTTACAGTTTGTAATCATCTCAGGTGCTTTTGCCAGTTCTGGGTTTCTATATGTTGTCATACACATTTAAAAAAATAATGGCATTTTGTATTCATCAATAATGAAGAATATGGCCATTAATACAAATTTTTACTACTATTATTCATACTTTTTTTTTTTCTTTTTTTTAAATGTAGTTTACAGCAGAATATTCTACTGTAGTATGAATTTACACCATGGTTACTCCAGGTGATGAGCACCAAATATGAAAGCTAGTGCTTAGTGTCCTTTGGATACCTGATATCTCGGTTGTCCACCAAGTCATTGCCTTCTCACTGGCACATCATTCTCCCATCCATGAGACAGCTTGGAGCACACTGTGCCACAACAAACGGAGCGGCTGTGTGATTATTTCTCAGTGGGTTTCTGAAGTGTTCATCTGTTCTGGGCAGATGGGTGAAGTGTGGAAGGAAGAAGAGGAGAACCATCCACTTCTGAAAGGTTTCAGTAGTGAAAGGGTGAGCTGTAAGCTCAGAGGATGTTGGGTTTTGGTCTTAGCTTGCTTTCAGCTGTACCTTCCTACTCTGGGTTTAAAGCACCATTTGGAGCTGAGGAAAGAAAGTAAATGTGGGTGGGTGGGGTGGGCTTGAAGCTCAGTGAACATCTTGGCTAAAAGTCTCCGGATCTGCAATGTCCTGACTTAAAGCTTCAGTTAAGATGTGATATATTATAGAAGCGGAGATTTGGTCTGTTGGTACAAGCAGTAAGTAGCATCTTTATTCTGTGATCTGAAGTGGGTGTCTATTTGTCTGAATTGTGTTTCGAAATATTAGTTGTCATTCTGTAAAAGCTGAAATAGTCTTTTATACTGGTAATCAGTGCGTGTTTGTCACCGAGTTGAGGTAAACTAGCTTGCTTCTGCCGCTGATTCCAGTCTTTCAGTGACCAGAAGCACTGTATCCTCACGGGACTGTGAGCTTTGAAATCTATCAGATGTTCATAGACAGCTTCTGACATACTTGATCAATTGGTCAAAAGGTGATGCTGTTCAACCTGTCTTGCATATTGGTGATGCCACCAGGTGTGGCAGACAGACAAAAAAAAAAATGGAGAGGATGGAGCAGACGGCCAAAGTATCATCAATACTCTTCTGCATTGGAGATTCTTTTACAACAAAGAAGAATCTTGATTAATATGGTTTGTCTGGGGTTTTCAGTCTGCATGCTGTGTTGTTGCATTGAGGAGTAGTGTGTTACCTGTAAGATGGACAACAAGAAGTTTGCAAATGTTTTTTATCAGAAGGATGTGTAGTTTTGCCATGTAGATGGGTAGTTTGGAACCTTGCCAGTCGTTCACAGGCTTTTCCACAGGTTTGCAGTTTATTATTGGGTGCTTGCTGGAATGTGTTGGAATACTAATGTCTATTTTAAATGCATATCTGAATATTTATGCCTATGTTACGGAAAGGAGATTGCTTGTGCAGTTCAGATTAGCTCTTACATTGCACATTTGTAGAACCACAGGCACATATTACATTTTTTATCTTTTTTTAGGTAAATAGTAGAAATGATCATCACACTTTTTAAAAGGTAATCATGTAAAGGACTGTACATCTTTTAAAAGTTATCTGTTGTATATCTACAGGATGGCTGTTGGTTTGTGAGTTCTTTAGGCTTTTCACCAGTATGCTGTATTAAACAGTTGAACCATTTTTAGCTATATGAAAGACAACACATGGCTGAAAATTTGAGGGGGAATGGAGATAAGTATTACATTTGTGTCTTACAAACAGCTGCGCATTCGTTTTCTTTTCAAACATTAACAAAGCCAACTTATACTTCATATGCCGCATTTTTGGTTCTGTGACATTGAAGGAAGTGATTGCTTTTGGCTTCTAATACAAGAAAATGGTACATGATCACAGTCAGCGTTGCGATTGTTTTTAAGCAACTACTCGCTCCATTTATGCCCCTTTCAAATAAAGCCCAGCCCCTACTGTGTTTGAAGACGTCAGGAATTGCCATTTCTGAGTAAGATTAAGGGGAAACTCTTGCCTGCAGCAGGGTGGGAAGGGGAATGGGGAAGAAACACAACGCTACCTATTTGCTACCATATCATGTCAAGGGGAAGTGGATGTTTCACAAGGTTGTGGTGATAGAGGGAAGATCTGTGTTAACCCTTTAAGTGCTTCTCCCTCCCTCTTTTCACAGCAAATTTGTGCCTGAGGTTAGGACAGTTACCCTGACAAATGTGGACAGATTTGTTTTGAGACAGTGTTGTAGATTTATTTCCAGGCTATCTTACAAGAGCTATATAATATGGTCGTGAGTGGAGAAAAGCTCCTTGTTTATTACTGTGGAAGCTGCCCTAACTGCAGTTCCATTGTGGCTACTACCATCATGGTAGTTTCATTGGGGGGGTGTATGTTTGAGGATCTTGAACTGCTAGTAAATTTAAATCCATTTTTGCTGTGCAAAGGTACTGAAGTTAATGAAGGGCTGAACTTAGGTATAGATTTTCTAAAACTTGGGTTGGCTACAGATAATTACTTATTATCGGCGGTGAAAATAATGGGCAACATTATAGGAAATCTGCAGGGCTGCAGAGTTGTATTAGTACTACTCTAACTACTTCAATGATATATAAGATAGACCTGAATATAGTTGAAAACTAAACGAATCTTGCTTACTTATATATGCGTGCAACACTACCTGAAGTACACCAGCCATTTCTTCTTATCATAAAGATTTATGATAAGACAACTGAAAAAATTGGCAGAGGAAAAGTTTGTAAAGAAAAAAAAAAAAAACAAACCTTCTGGTTTAGTGTTCTGAAGAAAAGGATCAAATATCTGTGCCCTTATTGAAAGTTCAAGAGCTTGTAACTTACATCCTTAGAGATATGCCTTTGATCTTTTTTGATTGTGGAGGATCTGAGGTGCCATTTTTATGTTTATAGATGGGGAAAACATAAGGTAGAAATCAATGTAAGAATTCCTTTACAGGTCACTTTTAAATATCTACCAGGTAGAATTGCTGTTTGAGAAGATGCTCATAGTTTGTGTTTGATGTGCATTTACAGTGTCCATATATGGGATTTGGTTTTATGATAAGGAAGAATGCCAAAGAATTGCAGAGCTCATGAAAAAGTAAGTGATGGGTAAACAAGACTTTTTGTGCTTTTTTAATGTATGTATTTTTGTACATACATGCACATTATATTACTAGGATGGTCATATCTTTCTACTTTTCTACATATATATAAAAATATATATATTATATATGCCTTTCTACTTTAAACCTACTTTTTATAGACTTTGCAAGTAAAATAGCCACACACCTGTATTTTGTATAATCAGGAAAATAAATTACTGTATTGCAATGCTTTTTCATAATTTGCTGCCCAGCTTTCCAGCTTACATCAGAATGTAACAGTTCATATGATCTATTTCCTGATCACTTGGAAACTTGTTTTGAAGAATTATATTCTTTGGGGTTTGAATATATTTTTCAGTTTGGGGGAGGGTGTTTTTCTGAAGTTGCTGTTACTTTTTTTTCCCTATAACAATGTAGGCTATCATGAAGGTATACTGGAATAATACAATTTCTGTAGGTTTTGTCCCATTTCTGCAGCAAGGCTGAATTCTTGCTTCCTCATGTAGTAGCAATATGTACAAAATTCACTTTGTTTTTTGAATATAAAGTAAGACTTTAATTAGCTTCAAATGCATTACTTTTATGGACATAATATTATTTTATACATGTTATACAATCTAATTTTGCTGTCAAGTTGGAGATTAAAATTTCAAACAGAACTGTATTCTCAGCTGTATTTTAATCTAACAATGTCATGGATAATTTTTTTCACTGTCACAGCTTTCTTCACTTCTGCTCTACCCTCTGGTTGGCCTCATGATGGGCTGGTGTGCAATGATCCCTTTCTTATGACCATATTCCTCAGGTTTTCCTGTTTGTTTGTTGGAGGAAGGAGCTGACGTCTTACAGATTTTTGTCAACATAGGCAATCTACATTTTTGAGAGTTATAATGTGGAGGATATAGCAGAAGGGCCCAACAGGAACCAGCAGAGGCTGGATATACGAACTGCCTGCAGTATATAAGTTTGGACATATCATTGTGTCACAGTTTTTTTTTAAGGGGCAGGAGGAGGGATGATGCAGAACCAGGTCTTTGTCCCAAGAAAAGCAATGGGAGGCAGATAAATCAAGCTGACAGCATTAAGTAGTAACAGAGGGTGATGCAAAGGCACTCTCAGACCTGTGAATCTCTCCTTTTCAGGTCATCTGTCCCAATCTTAACAGCTTCTGTAGCCAGAAGCATGCTGAGGAAGTGACGTCATTTTTGATTGCCAAAGTCACCAAGTGCCCCAAAGTCCATTTGTTGTGCCCTACAGTACAAGTCCAAATGAGGCTCATCCTCACACATCTCGATCCGTAGCAAAGTGCTTTAACTCTTCTACCATTATGTTCCAGCTAGGATTTGTTATAAAATACTGGA
Source organism: Nycticryphes semicollaris (assembly GCA_013400055.1). Classification (NCBI taxonomy): domain Eukaryota; kingdom Metazoa; phylum Chordata; class Aves; order Charadriiformes; family Rostratulidae; genus Nycticryphes; species Nycticryphes semicollaris. The sequence goes on from VXBJ01005700.1 coordinate 53,603, forward strand.
TGGGGAGGCAGTCATATTTCCTCTCTATCTCTTTTTAAAGTAATACCTGCTGCTTTTCATTTTGCGGTGACAAAGCATTGTGAAACACAGACTGTGACAATGGTGGAGGTTTGTTTAGGGTTCTTTGTTGGTTTTGCTGTATATCCTACGGCTCTACAATGAGTCAGTTGTGACCCAAGAAATAATTGACGGGGATGAATTTACAGAAATAAGCAATAAACCCTAGGAAACCCAGGGTTTTGACAGCTAATTTTAGTTAACTAGCTCAAGTTTCAGTTGGTGGTGATTAGGTACTCTCAAACTGGTAATTTACTACAATAAAAACTAGTTTTCAGAGGATTCATGCAATTGTAAACCACGTGTAGTGGTTTATAATAGCAGTGTTGCATATAGATAAAAAAATACGCTGTCGCTCAGCCAATTGTCTGCATGTTTTAATTCTCAGCATTCTACAATAATAATAAAACAGCTGGGCCAGGAAATTGGTCGTTTGCTAGTTGTTAATGACTGATTTGTGTGTGTTTGCCATCCTCCACCACCAGCAGAACTGAATAACACTATAAATTCCCTACTCCTGTGTGTAGAAATTGCAACGGCGTTACAGATAATGTAGTCTGGCGTAGCGTATTCGTGATTGGAGAAAAATTAATCAAATTATGGTTTAATACAGATCTTGATTTTAATAGAGACTATTTTTTACATGTTCTAATGTAGATCAGGGAAATTAAAATATTTTAGTTTTGTTTAATTATTATAAAGTAGCTGTGGTTAAGCTTTTTATATTTTAACTGGTTTTTGTCTTGTATATTCTCCTCGCGCCTCCAACTTTCAGCCTAACTCAGCAGGAACAATTCAAAGCACAGCAGGGCACAGGAACAGGAGTGTCCCCAATGATCATGAATTCTGCTAATAACAAAGAAGTGGATATCTTACGGATGCTTACCAAGGCCAAAGATGAGTATACCAAGGTGAGATTTACTTCTGTAAAAAGAGGATATTTCTTTTTGGTGATACTTTGATACCAACTTGCTCATACTTTACATTTTAAAATGCAAAAGGGTTGGGTTGGTTGGGTTTTTTTATAGTTTTACTCAAAGTGAAACTGATTTTGGACAGTGTGCTTTCTCATTTTGTGTAAAAGCAGTTTTTTAGAAGAGTTTTGTCAAAATTTGCTAAAGATGCAAAAGAAATGAATGCCTTAAATAAAAACTTCTGAAAGGAAAACATGTGTGTGATTGATTATTAGTTGAATGCCAGGGGGTAAGAACAAGTATAAATTGGCTTTCATTTTGACCCTTCAATTGCATATTGAGTGGCACCTGGAAGTTCTATCCTCTTGCTGGGTGGAGTATTCAAACCTGTTAGTAGTTTCTGTGGTTTATACAAATAACCTCCTTCAGAGAAGAGCTTTAAGAGTGAAGTTACTGCTTTTAATTGTGGTTGTTAGATACTTTCAGACACTAATGGAAGGAAATGAAAAGGTTGAAATGTAGTATGATTTCAGCCCATGTGCTGCTTTGGTCTTCTGAGGCTTCTAAATAAAGAAGTAACTAATGGACTAATAATGTTCTCTATTATTGAGCAATCAAAAACGTTTTACTTTGGGGAATAAAAATCTAATAATTTTAACCCATCATATATATGCTGCAAATTGTTACAGAGCCTGCAGGTTCCTACTGCTGTTTCCTGTATTTCATGTGTTGTCGTGCAGTAATAAAGCTCGTAAGTGTTCTGAGTCTAGAAATATATATATCTTGAACAAGCAATATAAAGAGAGAAAAAGTTATTTTTCTGAAATGTGGCTACTAATAAGATCCTCAGAAAGGTAATAACAAATGATTTAAGGGGAACAGTAGCCTTTTTTTTGTTGTAGTATAGCTTCTTTTGAAGCTTAGGACCTTCATATTTTCTGTAATAGGGATTTAGTGTATTATAGTGTACAAACACTTCCAAAACCTGGTACCTTTTCTATGGTTTAATACTGATTCAGTATTTAGTCTTAGCATAGAATAGTGTGACTTGAGATATTATGAAAGGTTTAAGCAGTTTTCATTAAATGACCTTAAAATATTGTATATGGATAACTGGAAAAATATTAGGTGTGCTCAGATTATATAAGAGGGAGGTAATAGACCTAAAAAAGTTCACTTCCATTTCTACATGAGCACACAGAAAATCAAGATGAAGGAGAGGAAATTCTAGAAGATCCATTGTTTAAATAGTAGTGGTTTTAATTTTTTCCCTGCAGATAAGATCTTTGGTGAATTTGCTTCATATTTAATCTTTAATCTTCCTGCATTTAAGGGATTGTTAAGGAAATAACATGAAAACTTCATCTGGAACACAAATACAAAGAGTATATGACCTCTTAAGAATAGGGTACTGTTTTTTTCTTGTTTTGTTAGTAGTATAAAATTAAGGGTTTGATAAATAAAGGCAATGACAGCCATTTTTGTACTTAATGGCAATATGTTTCAGAGCAGTCATGCTTTTTGGCTGCATTATTTTTTCTACTTCCTTGCCAGTGTATGTCTTACGGCTTACAATGCTAATGTGCTGAAATCACATTCTGTGTGGTTTCAGAGAAGAGAGTGTGTCAAAGTGGTGGGAACTGTAGAATAAGAACATCATTTTTCAAAGCATCTAAGGAATTTTGCTCAATTTTTAAATCCTAGGATGAGATTAATTTTTTAAGAGTGTAACTAACTTTGAAGGATATGTTATTCCCAAATAAATTACACATTTAGAAGTTACGTGAAAAATAAAACGTAGCTTCCCCCTTTGTTTTTTTTAAGTTAGTGGAGCTTTAAGCTGCTAAACCACTAAAGTAGTTACTGAAAAAGATACTTCTAGCACACACTTGCCTTCTGTTGATTTCTGGTAAGAAGCTGTATTAGCAGGCCTCATAGTGATAGCTAGGGAGATACAGAGTTGGAGAACTGCTAGGGTACAGAACAAAGCATGACAAAATGTTTTTCTTTTTAACCATTGTGCCTTGTGGAACTCTGCTTTTAGCTCTGGGCTTCTACAGCATCTACCCATTTACTACACTGTCTTTGATCTGTTAACATCCTCTGGCTGGTTGATGTGCCCAAAATAACTGAAGCTTCCTTCTTCATTACTAAGGACACACTGCCATTTGATAAGAACATCATTTCTGGTAGCAATCAAGTGTAGCCTTTGGACCTTTATTTCTGTTCTTTTTCTGCTTCTTTCAGCAAAATGTTCAAATGGTACTTGCCCTGGCCAAAGAAGAAGTTTTCAGGTGCCTTAGCTTTTGATTTGTTAACTATGTGAAAGACTTGATAGTATGCTCCAGGAGGCCTGGTTTTCCTGAGGGTGCTGTGCTGGATGATGCAGAGCCTATGCTACTGTTCTCAAACAGTGTGGATCACTTCTGTGTGTCTGAACTAAGCAGGGTACTGACTGGAAATACTTGCTGCGACGGCTTTTCTGTGAGACAGTTCTTGTCCTCCTTAGCTCCTCTCTTCTGCAAAACTTCATGTCACTGTTCATTAATGTCATCTTGTGGCTGCTTTACATCAGATAGGTAGAGAATCTCAGTTGCTATCACATTTAGATCTGTGCTCAAGCTCTGACAACTTCAAAGTTCTCTTCAGCACTTTCAGTATAGACATTCATCTACAAAGCTCTTCTACGTTCCATCAGGTCTTGGCTGACCTTCTTTCCTTGTATCAGACCTTCTAGGTTCTCATTTTTATACCTGACAGATCTTTACAGCTCACACGTCTCAAAGTGAGGATTTTGCTACAGAACATGAAAATGGGATGTGACATGTTATTTTTTCAGGAGAACTGCAGGAGATACCATGCTTGTCCACAGTAAGTTGCCTTTGACAATGTCCTGTTCAACTTGAGCTTCATATTACACAGGCAGACTATGAAATCTCACAACAGAGCAGTTGTTTGCCTCAAATGTCTCCGACTACACCAACCTTGATCAAAACATCCTTAGTGATGGTCTTGTTCTTTATTAATATTTGTTCATCACATAGGTCTTGTCGGGTTTTTTTTCTTCAATGTCGCTTAGTCTTTCTTTGACTTAACCTTAGATCCTTTTGATTCCTTGTGCATCTTTAGTTGCAGCATAGATTTGAACAAGACTCATGACTAAAGGACAGACATGTGAAGCAAGATACAGTAATCGTCATGTGTTTGTAGCTGATGACTACTGTTCTGGTTCCATCACTAAAGAGCATGGTGACATTTCTTTCATGCTGCTTTTTGCTGTTTGATGATGATGGCATCTGATATCTTTTTTACCTGTTCACCCAACAGTTGTTTAAAATGTCATACTGGTGCTTCTACTTTCCTCATCAGCAAGACCATGCTAGCTGTCTGACAAAATGACCTTATATTCTGAGCTGCAGTAGTTACAGATTCCTTTGAAATGATCACAGGCTTTTTTTTTCTCTTCAGCATACTTCCCTGGATTTGATAACAGCCTACAAACCATGTTATCAAAGCATGGGAATGATACCAAGTCAGGTCAATGCCATCCTCTATAGGCCTTTTTGTATTGTGCTGCTCATTTTCCTGAGAGATTTGCTCTGAAAAATGTTCATGTAGTGGTAACTGGTAAACTCTACTCCTTCTCACCTCATGTTTATATGTTTAGTTCTGTGATCGCGCAGAGTATGACAGGGGAATTTAAGGTTCTCATGGTTGCTGAAGAACTCAATCTATTAAAATACCCTGGAGAAAGAAGGCTGTTATTTAAATTCTGCAAACTGCATTGTGAAATATACGAGTATGTTACCCATCATGTTAAAGCAAAGAATTTAAATCATAGAATGGTTTGGGTTGGAAGGGACCTTTAAAGATCACCTAGTCCAGCCCCTTGCTGCAGGCAGGGAAATCTTTCACAAGATCAGGTTGTTCAAAGCCCCATCCAGCCTGACCTTGAACACTTCTAGGAATGGGGCATCCATAGCTTCTCTGGGCAACCTGTTCCAGTGTCTCACCACACTCACAGTAAAGAGTTTCTTTCTAATACCTAATCTAAATCTCCCCTCTTTCAATTTAAAACTGTTACACTTCATCCTACCACTACACTCCCTAATAAAGAGTCCCTCTCCATCTCTCCTGTGGGTCTCCTTTAGGTATTGGAAGGCTGCTCGAAGGTCTCCCCTCCCCAGAGTCTTTTCTTCTCCAGGCTGAACAACCCCAATTCTCTCAGCCTGTCTTCACAGGAGAGGTGCTCCAGCCCTCTGATCATCTTCGTGGCTCTCCACTGGACCCATTCCCAACAAGTCCATGTCCTTCTCAGGGCTCCAGAGCTAGACACAACAGAGTGCTCCATTTCTGTTTTACAGAGCAGCCCTCGAACCAGTGTATCTTTGTAGACTGTTGCAGTAGATGACAGTTTTGTGTATTTGTGGCTGGGGGTTATTTTCTCACTTAACACATTTGAACCCTACGGCGTTTATCTTAGAAGGTTCTGGAAAGGGCGCTGATATTTTCATAAATGCACAGTAGTGGCTCTGCTGCATGTCTGTCTGGCAGTCTGACCAGTCCAGAGTTCTGTCCTCAGTAATACACAAGACTGGACTCTGTGGAGGAGAGAATGAGAAGCTGAAAATGGTCATTCCTTACCCCAACCATTAGTCCTTAAGTATAAAATTCAGCTAATTAACTATGAATATTGTTGTTAGGTAGGATTAACTTCTTATTAGATGATTCTTTAAAAAAATCTTTCCATTTTCTTCGTTTCAGTTGTATTGAGTGACAATGACTTCCAGTATACTGTTTTCTTTCCTAATGACAATAGCATTCCTTCTGTACCCAATGCATTTTTAGTTTCATTTACTATGTTCTTATTTTTTGTATAGTGTAAATAAGACAATTTATTCACCCTTTCTATTTATTATTTCTCTCTCATTCAACATTTTCTGTGCATTTTTTCCAAATTAAATCGTATTCTTCTCTCTTCATATGTCAATCATTCCATATCCCTGACCACTTTCAGTCATCTGTCACTGCCCATCTTTTTAGAGCTATGGTTATTAATCCTGTCATTTTTAATAAAGAAACACACTGATTCTACAAATTTGATTAAAACTTCAATTATGTTTTTATGCAGGTATATGCATCCTCCAAGTTCCCACAATAGGAAATATTCATTTAAAAGAGCTTGAGTTAAAATTCTAGTTTTTACCAAAAAGCATTTAAAATGTTCATAATTATGGGCACTTAAGTCCTTCATGTATCTAAACTACTTCTAGCTGCCTACTGATGCAGGAAAGGCATGTCTGTTGCTTGGTTTCTAAGGTGTTTTTTATAAACTAGTTTATGGGGGTTTTAAGTAAGGGAAAAGCAGAAGATATGAAAGAGAACTGAGTTTTAAATTAGAGGGAAACCTCCTACTCAGGAAATCTTGGCATCAAGCGTTTATTTTTACATGGGCATTGTGGCTTTACAAGATTAGGTTGCAGTTGTTACAATTCTTTCCATAGCGTAACATTTCATACTCAGAGCTGCAACTAGTATTTTTGGTTATTGAGTACCTGGCTACGTCTGTATTTTACTGTAGTGGAGCACTAAAGGAAAAGATATTGTCATACTTAACTTAAAAATACTTATTTTCTGTTGTAGTGTAAGACCTGCTCAGAGCCAAAACAGATAACCAGTTCCTCCGCAATCTATAACAACCCCAACCTAATCAAACCAATTCCAGTGAAGCCTAGTGAAAATCAGCATCAGCGAGTATCTCAGCAAAACAAGGTAAAATCTTTTGTGCTGTAATCAAATAAGTGTGGGACTATTTATTTGAGTCAGAAGGCCAGTGCAAAAACTTAAGGTGGAACAGCTCTAAGGAATGATTTTAATGCAAAGCTAATCTGTTTTATAAAAAGCTTCCCAATCCCCACCATATGATGTGGAAGCATGTAAATTGTAGGCATAATATCCTGATGCAATTGCAAAATACTAGTATTTCAGATTTCAGGTGCTGCTTTGATCATTGTTTTTGTGGGTTTGTTTTTTTTTTTTTCAGGTGAGTTCAGTTAATCTAAGTAAAGAAAAGTCTCTTGGTATATCTTCAAGCTAAATCACACTGCAAAAGCCTAAAAGCTGAATTCAGCTGTGATAGGGAGATGCCCAAGAAGTTGCCCAACTTCATACATGGGAGATTTCTGTCTCTTACTAATACTGTACTGATGGCTGAAAGGGAAGATGGTCTTTCATGGTATTTAAAGTGAAGCCATAGCTATATCCTAGATCCACTGATTTTTTCCCCCACATTAGCAGCTCGACAACCGTCTTCTTATCCTTCCTATGTGACAAAACTATTAAAAATCCTCTTGGGAGAAAAGAGCATAGCAGTTTTCTCAGCTTTTCCTTGAATGCTGCTGGCTAAATGTTGTCACCACTTAATGCAACTTATGCATGAGGGAACTGTGTTTACTTTCTTCCTCTGTCCCCTCACAGAATGTGGATCCTGAACCACAGCACTTGTCTTTGACAGCACTGTTTGGAAAACGGGAAAAGCCAGATGTCTCAGAACCACCACTTAATAAACAGCAGCAAGAGAATCTTCCTGTCAGGCAGGGTGTGGTACGGTCGCTGTCCTACGAAGAACCCAGCAGGCATTCACCCTCTGCAGAGAAACAGCTTTGCCCCGCCATTCAGAAGCTCATGGTGCGGGGGACAGACCTTCATCCCCTCGCTGAGTTTCCTGAGAACCGGCTCTGTGAAAATGGCAACATCCCCCCTGGGGGCGAGACTTTCACAGGGCTCTTCCAACCTGTGACTTCTCACGGTATCGCAACATCTCATGGAGTTCAAGATGCTGCCGGCCCTCAGAGCTTGTTACAGAAATTACAGAGTCAGTCGAGGTCGGTGACTAAAGTGGACCCCAGCGCAACGGCGTCTGTGAACTCAACAGCTGCTGTGTTCAGCAGGACTCCTGCTGCTGTTGGAGCACCAGCAGCAACAGTAAATACTATGAGCCAGCCACCTTTGGTGTATTTCAATGGTTCCCTACCAGGCCAGACTTTGGAATCTCAGACACTTGGTAAAGAACAATCCAAACTTCCTAGACAACCACTTTCTCTCTCTGGCAATCAAGCAGCCAATTCTGGGGTGATTTCGCCTCAGGAGTTACTGAAAAAACTCCAGATAGTGCAACAAGAACAACAACTGCACGTGTCCAGCAGACCAACCTTGGCAGCTAAGTTTCCTGTCGTTACTCAGAATACCAATACACTGAAACCACTGGATTCCTGGATAGACAAGGCACCGGGTCCAGAAAAACAGAGTGCTCTCTTTCAGGTAAATGGAAAATCTCAACATTTATCCTAAATAAAGAAAAATCTGCCAATCTTTTGAGTTTAACGTTTTGTAAGATTAGTCTTTGTTTCATTTTGGCCAGTATATTCTAGGCACGTGCACATTGTTCGTTATGCAAACCAAATGCCTGAATTCTGGTGGTTGTGACCCTAAAAGTCTGATTGGTGTCTTTAAAAGTTCAGGAGATGTCAAGATAGTGTGACTCTCTCGTGAGTGTATTTTTCTGATCTTCAGAAAAGCAGCACATGCTATTGCAAAATGTCTTATCCTGGACAACTGCTGTCTCTGTTGACAAATTTGCGATAGGATCTTCTACACTTAAGTGTCTTTAAGTGTCCTGTTGCAGGACTGTTGTATCTAAGGTGTATCTAAGGCCCTTTTAACTTCCTTTATTGTGGACTGACTGCCCACAGGCTTGTGTTGTACCAGTGTTTGACGTGTATTGGAATCTAAAAGTTACTTACCCAAATGAAAAAAGCATTCGCCTTTTCAGTGTAAAGTTCAAAAGCTGCTTTTTAATTGCAGCTTCTTAAAAACTTGAATGAAAGACTACAGAATACTTCAGCGTGTTCCAAAAATCCTCATTATTCTAGAAAGTTATCCTACGTGTGAAGAGGCTGAAACAGTAATTTAACAATTAAGTGTCACGTCTGTTACTAACACTGTCACGGGTCAAGATTTCTAATTCTGTGAGAGAGGTTAGAGGAAGGTGAATTTGATATAGCAAATAGCCATCATTATTTTTATTCTCTTAATTAAAGCAGCATGACTTTGAATCTGTGTGGAAGAGTTTGGGGGGGATTAGTAATTGAATCAGTTCAAGATCCTGATCAGGCAGGATCAGTTGCTTATAGACTTTCCAGTGGAGTGCTACCGAACAAAAAGAGGATCCAGAGTCCCAAAAATTTACTTCTGTTTTCACTGGGAATGCAACTTGTCTGCTATAAATGAAAGAAATTGCCTGATTTACTGGTACATGCACTGGTAGCATGGAAACATAGGACATTCCTGCTTTGAAGGTAGAAGTGAAGTGAGGCTAGTGCCAGGCTGTACAGTATGTATCTGTATGCATAACTAAAAAATGGCAAATATTCTGATATGTTTTCAAATGAAAAAATCCAGATAGCTGCCGGTACGGCTAATGACTTTATTTGTGTATATTTGAAAGAGAAGACGCTGCCAGCGTTACTTGCAATAGGGAAAGGGAATTACAGAGGCCTGACAATGTAATGTCAGTCATTTTACTGCCTGAGTGCAGACAGACCAATGGCTTGTGAGAAGGGGAAAGTCTTCACTGGAACAAGTCTCGTTCACTGCGATTATTGCTGCAAGGTCACCTTAAATAAAAAAAAAAAAAAATGCAGCTAAGGAGACTCTGGGTCCCACTTTGCGGGGCTGTGGGCAGAGCAAGTAGATGGAGGCTGCCTAGGAGTGGCTCCATGTAGTGACACAACCACAGCTGCTGGCAAAACACTGGTAGATGCAGTTCTTCTGACACGTTCAGTATTGCTTAGGGTGGGATTTAATGCATCGACTAAAACTGCGAATGAAAGCATGACTAATGATTGTTCAGGACACCTAAAGCTCTGCAATCTGGAAGGAATGGCCTCTTGCACATGCAGCAGATTGCCAAAAAAAAAA
>VXBJ01005700.1:68924-191873 GCA_013400055.1 Nycticryphes semicollaris
CTTGTCCTGAGATCATTTGCCTGTCAGACTTAATGCCACTTGAATCCATTGCTGTAATCTCAAATTGGATGGAAGAACTTTTTATCTGGGTATAGGTGGTCATGAGGTGGAGTTTCACCTAACTGTACCAATATCCTGTTGCCAATCAGTCTGGAGTTTTCATCACCTTTATTCCCACAGAATTAAGTAGACAGGTTTAATTGATTACTCCGTTTTTATATGGACAGGTAATCTCACCTCAACGCATTCCTGCCACTGTGACTCCTACCCTGTTGATGTCCCCAATGCTTTTCACTCAGACCACACCTGCTCCACCAAAAGCAAATGAAAGTGGGCGCTTGGCGGCAGCAAACCAGGAACCTGCTGCTAGCTCAGCTGGCCTGCTCCTGCCACTGCAAACCCCAGAGCCACCTGTGGTCAACAGCAGCTTAATGACGAAGATGCAGCTGCAGGAAACACTTTTACACCTGATCCAGGTAAAGCGCCGAGAATTCTACTTTGCTTAAAATCCCGTTTTGATATAAGCACCATATAATCAGTTGCATCTGTCTATCCAGAGGCTGAACAAAGAATTAAAACAAGTTTTTAATTTAAAAAAAGGTTGCGGTACTTACGGCTGCATGTAATGGGGTGCTCTTGCGTGGAGTGGAGATGTGGTAGCCTCTCTTTGCACACTGCTGGCTTAACTGTATTTTGATTAATACTTCTGATTTTGGGTTCGGGAAAGATAATAAATGTGACAGAAAAGAACAAAGATGACTGAAAACTTTATAAGGTCAGCCTATGAGCCAGAGAGATATCTATTGCATTTTTGGCTAAGGATAAATAATGGGTGATTATCCTAGCTGCTAAATATTTCAGAGATGCATTGTTGGCAGTACGAGGAATTCAGATGGGAAATTAAAATCGCAGGATGAGTGTGAGCAACTTTAAAATATGGGTTAGATAACCTGAAAATATACTTGTTCAATTTATTCAATATAATTCTCTAGTTCAAATGTTAAAATTCCTTTTGCTGCAGTTTTTCAGGTTTAAATGTGACAAAGCATTAACAACATTATGTATGAGACGACTGTTTAGTGCTCTGGGATGATATTAATAAATATTTTTTCCTTAACTTACCATGTGATGAATATCCAAAGAGTAGAAGTTGAAGAGAGATTATATAACTGAAGACCTGGCTGCAAAGCGCAAGGAATAGAGACAGGGGTTTAAGAGTCCAATTTGTAGGCCAAAGCTATTTGCCTAGATGGCTTTGGAATAAAAATAAAAGCCATTGGAATGTCGAAGTTACTTAAAATGCAATTTCAGTTATAGTCTCAGAAAGAAAACAGTATCGTTAACCAATTAGAGGGTTTTCTCATTGGTCCCTGTATTTTTAGTTTGGGATTAAAAAACCAAAAATAGCACATTATCCTGTCGTTACTTCACTTTGAGTATCTGCATAGTAGTAAAAAAAAATATCTAAAAAGCTATAAAGGAACTAGCCAAGGAAAATCGGATTTTAACCTCTAAACCTGGGCTTGTAAAATATATATTTGGCCCTGCCGTTCTTGATGGTAGTTAGATTAACTGAATTACCTGGAAATTACTGGCTGCCAGCTTCTCACCTTTTATTTTCCATTGTATAAAACTACAGTCTCGGATGCTCCCGATTTTCCTCAAGCAGTAAGTTGATTTAAGTATTCACAAATGTGTGTGTGAGCTACTCAGGACATTCATTCTGAATGTGAGTTGACCCATTCTTGAAAAATAATCTTCAGAAGGAAAAAGTTAAACCAGCATCAGAGCAGAAGGAGCAGCTTCAGTTAGGAGCATTAAGTCTGTAAGAGCTAAACAAGATGCAAGGATTTGCCCAGGTAGGATTTAGTGTAGGATCAAAACCCAGGTTGTTTCACTGTTCCTTCAGACGTGCTTGGAATTGTCACTGACCTAACGGAGGGAACTTCTTAAGGAAGTCCCTGGGTAAATGAGGGCAAAGAGAAGAAATTACAGGGTTGTATTGTCACCGTGTTACCTTGCAAGAATAGTGAATTCAAGTTAAATCCACTGCGAGTTTGGGAAATCTATTTTCTGTGCACTTATTACTTCTTATAGAATACAGTGATGTTTGCTGCAGTAATGTTTATATTCATGTCCAGTTCTTCTAAGGCTACTAGCAAGGCTTGAAAATAATACATATTTTTGGTAAAGGAAATAGTCTTCCTGTTGCTCACTTTCTAAAACAGAGTAAAGTTGAAAAGTGTCTGGTCCATGAAATGGAAAAACTTTCTCATCTCTTTGCTCAAAATGCCTATCGTGCACTAACAATTACCTGTTTTGTTTTTCAGAATGATGACAACTTCTTAAATATTATTTATGAAGCGTATCTCTTCAGTGCAAGAAAGGCAGCAATGAAAAAGTCTATGTGAAAGATGATTTTAAAATTAAATTTGAATTGCTTCCTGAACTCCACAAAAAGGTTTCAAACTTCTCAAGTATGTTTACGTTTAAAGACATGAATGGACTTTTGCGTATACATAGATTTTGCTTGTTGGGAAACACACTCTTTTGAGAAAGAAGTGAGCAGAAATGGATTGTGCCTTTAGGGAGGGGAGCATCACGATAGTGAAGACTCAATCACAAAATAGCTCAAACTATTTTTCTTATATTGGTCCGTACTTAGAATCGATTCCCCTGCAGTTCTCCCCGCTCAGTTCTCAGAATTCAGTTTCCTCTTTTACTTGCGATGTGGTTATTCATTGACTACTGTCAGGGATTTTCTCTGGGAGACGTCAGATGCAACGGTGACCACATGGTGGCAATGTTGGACTATTTTTAGGAACGTGAAAATNATTTCTATTATTCCCGATTCAATCTACATTATTCTAAGCAACGTACAACTTTGTCAAGGTGAAGGCTACCAGGTGTAAAAGTCCTATTAATTTTTTTCTAGTGTGTTCCTGGAGCACAGTGGTTTCATTGATCCATTTCTAAAGAAAATAAAATGGATTATTCCTCCTATCTGCTGATTTCATTTTATTGTACCATGGACTATGTATTTAGAATTGTTGGGTCACCTGTATTTGTATGACTTGAAAATGTTTTCACACTTGGCAGAAGACACATAAGGTTTTAAATCACTAGAATAAATGACAGAAAGCGTTTTTATGTATATTTTTGTTAGTATGTGCTGCTGAAGTGCCAGTTTGCTACAGTGAAGGAACCCAAACTTGTGGCTGAGGAGGCTTTTTTTTTTTCTTTCTTTTTTTTGTGGGTGCAGAGAACCTGATCTGTAATCCGTGAGTATACACTCTTTATTATGGGCATTAAAGTAAGCACAAATTGATAGCCTCATCTGTGGAAGTTCTATAGTGTAAATTAGGATGCAGGTTTCAGTTAGTATAATTGTAATGATTCAAAGAGTTTCCCCCACTCCCAAACATCTGGCCTTTCTCTAGCATGACTGTAATTTGAGGGGGGGGGGGGGGGGGGNATCGTACTTGGTTGTCTGCAAAGCAATCTAGCTGAAATGTCATGACTTTCCCCAAAACTTTTGTAGAAAAATCTTTTTCTATTTTAACAAGAGTATTTTTAGCTAGCTGTAGAAATGGGGCTCTGCAGGTGTTTTGAAGAATTTGGAGCCGGGGGGGGTGGGTGGGTTGGGGGGGGANTTTCTTTACACACAAGTGAATAACCCCAAGAGACTCACGCCTACAAAATTGCTAGACTTTTCATACAGTAAGTAGTTCATAGAGAGTGAGTTGTATTCTAGTTCCATTTTGTTACCAAATTGCTTACAATTCTTGCAGATTCAGTGAAGAGAACTTGTTGAACAGGTATCAGGAAAGGCAGAATTTCAAGCTAGCAAGTTCTAAGTCAAATTCTGTAACCATAATAATTTGTGTAGCCTTTATAATGTATGGGATTCTACTGAGTTAATTGATAGTATTTCTGAATGAACTGGTGTGGAAGAAATTGGAATCCACGCAAAAAAGTTTGTGTGAAACTAAATACACGCATAATTGCTGTCTGTGAGGCTGGATTATTTGAGACTGCGATTGAAAGATGATGGGGACATATAGTTAAGACCTCATTTGACATGCAGAACTTCTGTAATTGGTGACTAAAAATAACCCTTAAGCATCTCAAGCTGTGTTTGTGATAGGTTTTCTAGTCGTGGGGGAAACATTTTACGAAACAGACATTTGCTTTTACAACACATTTACAAAACATTTACAAAAAAAAAGGCATGTAGAAATTTTAAAAGCATCCTTATCCATTGCTTTTCAGAGTAACCTATTATTTACAAAAATTGGAGGCATATTTTTTTTAAACATCTTCTGTTAACTCTTGATGCTTGTGACGACAGTAGTGTCGGCACTATGCTTGACAAGCTGAGGCTAATCTTAAAGAAATTAAGAATAGAAGCTAATTCAGGGTTTCTTCTCACTGCCTGCTCTTCTAGTGATGTCTACACTAACACTGATGGGGTTGGATTGCTCTCGACCTCTTGCACTACAAGGGATTTTGGGGATAGTTCAAGAGGCATGAAAGGGTATTTGCTAAAGAAAGGAGGTGATAGTTTAGCTGACTTTCACACTTCCGAAGAACACCACAGGTAAGAAGATAGAACAGGCTCAGAGAGAAACTCTGAATTTTATGACGGTGAATAGAAGAGGAAAAGGAGTGAGGCAGTTCAGCTGAGAGTTGAAGCCAGACTTCTTGCCTAGCTTTCCATTTCAGATGGCAGGATCCGCTGCTTCAGAGGAGTTTGGGAATTGAGAGACTGAGCTTGGAGTCATACCAGCATGCTGTGCCCCTCTCTGTCTTCTTTCTACTGCAAATTGAAATATCTGTCTCAGAAAAAAATAAAAAGCTTTTTCCAGTTTAATTGGAGCCTTCCAATACCATGCAAAATCTTGGAGTATCCTCATGTAAGTTCTGCCTTTTGGTATTGGGTTTTGTTAATAGCTTTTTCATCAGCTGGGACTGTCTCTTTATGCAGCCACATCTGCGCACGATACCAAAAAGTTTATATCAGGTTTGATAGATCACCTCTGAACTAGAGTGGTTCTGAACACTGGGGTTGCCCTATTTTATTCTATTTTTTTAAGACATTGTTAGAACTAGGGAGCCCTTAAGGCCAGCAGAGCCTTTGGAGAGGAAAAGGCCACAGCAGTTTGGATTGCCTTTCTTTGGGCCTGTTTTTTTTAATTGGAAAAATGGAAAAAGGTAGCAAGCAGAAAATCAGAAGGTATGGAGGGCTCACATTAACTCCACTTCAGATGCTTCCACAGTGTGCATTTGTATTATGGTCTGCGTATTTAATACACTGCTGGTTTGGGGTTGTTGGTGTTTTGGGGGGGTTTGGTTCTTTTCCTTCTAGTAGAATAAATACCTGGTAAATTGGGGTTTAGCAAGAATTCCAGAAGTTGCAGCCGTACTTTATGCATTAATCCCAGTCTCAGCATTCAATTGATACTAGTTTTCAGTGTAGTTCCACTTAATCACTGTCCACTTCCTTAGAAAATTCCACCCCATTAACTAGAGTGAGAAAACAAGGAGTAGAAAGTCAGCGAAATACTGAAGCATCATCTCTGTCACTGTTTATCATGGAAATCCATAGTATTCAGTGGAGGCATCCAAATTTTCCTCAGGCCCTTCTCCACAAAAAAATTCAAGTTCTTAATTTGATTTTTATTCATTAGCTCTCTGTTGCTCCCCTGTTTACTCCTTCTTGTTGTAGCTGCAAAGGGGATAATTAAAATTGTACAGCAAAATAAATTTTTCCAGGAGCAGGATGCAGCTGAATAGGCAGGATGCTTCGTCTCCTCTGGCAGCCTATTTAGAACATGTTGAGCTTTGAATTTCAGTCATAAAAGCAGTGAGTATCCGAGCTGCCTTTGTCACTTTAGGATATTAAAATCTGTTTAATATTTCAACAAACTTGGAGAACCTTGTTGAGGAAAAGGCAAAATTAAAAGACAATTTTCAGCAGGCATTCAAGGCTGTAATGTAGAAAGTGTTACAAGATAGTAGCTTTACCCAGAGAGATCCCTGAAACCTAGGAGGCGGCACAATTACAGTCCTGGAGATGAATAATGCACTAAAAAATTAATCCTCAGCCAACCTACAGTAAACCGTACTGCTAATCCTAAGGACTTTTAAGAGATTCTTATAAGTCCTTGCCTTTTCTGAACTGCCAGAGGTATCTCTAACAAGCGTGTTCTGGCCTCCAGACGTAAACCTGCGCGCAGTTGAATTGGGAATATAGTAACGGGGAGCTTGGTCTATGAAAACAGGAGGAGGAAGATGCAGTTCTGCAGGACACTGAAGAAACCAAGGCTGTAGCTTTATAAACACCAGCTCTGCAGCTGGAGAGGCAGCCCATCCCAGCCACCCAATCCTAGCTGCTCATCCCTGCTCCCACACACAGTCCTTCCTTTCCTCTTTCCTTGATTTTTCTCCTTTCTCATTTTGATTAAGAGGGCTACGTGGCAAAACGTACTGCAGCAGAATGGGTCCAGGCTGAGGGTCCCTCCACACCCAGCTTGGTTTTAACTTACATCAGTTCGGTGGGCAGCAGCCTGGGCGCCTGTGTCCATCTATGGATAGGCGTGTGGAGCCATGGAGGCAAGTGTGTGGGATGTGGGGAGAGGAAAGTAAGGCAGGAGAAATGAGCTGCAGTACTGCCTTACACTGACTTGAAGCTCTTGTGAAACTGCGATCTAAAGGCCTTTGCCTCTTTGCTGACATTAAGTCTCAGAAGGTGCCACAAAAATCAAAATGTGGCATTGGTGTTATCCACTACCTTGGCTGTGCATGGAAAGCCATGGAAGTGTTTGCAGATGCCTCCACGGAAGGGTAGCTGCTTTTCATGAGCCTAATCTCTCCAGGCTCTCTGCAGAGCCAGTGGAAAGACAAGATCCTCTTGAGGGCAAGTCTCAGTACAAACCTAATTTGGCCTGGGAGATTAGATTGGCTGGGCTAAAGTTAGCCTTCACAAACACCTTCTCCACCACCACCATCTTGTACTGAACCAGTGCTGACATCAGAGCCAGCCCCTTTACTCACAGTACAGCAGATGTTGGGGTGAATTTTCCTGTCATCATTTCTTTTTTTTTTTTTTTTAAGTTAATGGAAACTGTACCATCAAACCTGAACAGACTGTTCGGATATAAATCTGCCCAGCATGGAAGTGAATGAGAAATGCAGGCACCAGATTGCTTTTGTATGTGTAGCTGAGGAAACTACGGAATCAAGCAGGAAATAAGCACTGGAAAGATAAAGGGATGAGAAAAAGGAGATATTTAGGTCATTTTAAAGAATAGCTTTTGGAGAAAGCGCTTCTGGTATATGAACACTTTATAGCTGTTATGGAAAGAATTTGGGCTGCAAGTAATCTCCATGCTTCTTCCTTTTAATAGGTGAGTAACACTGTAAAAACTTGCAAAGAATGAATATAGAATAAACATCTGGTGTACACAATAGGAAGTCACTATGCATTTTTTTTGAGAGCAGTAGCTTCAGTCATACATGGAATACAAAAACATTTTTGAAACCATTTGGGGCATATATTAATTAAAAGCCCTTTTTACTATATTTGGACATAAATGCCACAAAAAGCGAAGTAAGCTCCGACTTCAGAACAATGTGTCTGCACAAACACCACCAGTCAGTAACAGCAGAAGAAAAAAACCCTCTGGCATGCGGTGACTAAACAAAAATCAAGCAATAGAAAGGGTGACATCTTGCTATCAGCAAGAGAGTGGCCTTCACACCGTCAGGGAACTATGGAAAATCATGGCAAAGTCCTGTGGCTGCTACAGTGTACACAGAGGGATGCTAATCCCGTCGTTAGATCCTACATGCATATGAATGATTTTCTTGCCCAAGTGCTGGCACCCTTCTCCATAGGCCCATGTGCTGAAAGAAGAGCTGCTACGCATCTCTCTTACACCACGTAGCTGTGGGTGCAACCACTGGTACTGTGGTTCTTTTGAGCAACCTGGTCTAGTGGAAGATGTCCCTGCCCATGGCAGGGGGAGGTTGGAAATCTTTAAGGTCCCTTACAACTCTATAAACATCCTATGATTCTATACCTGGTACCTGAAATCTACTTCTGAAAGGTACTAAAATATACAGATTATTATGGTGGTAGTTCAAAAGCCTGCCCACCTGTGTGTTTTTCTTCAGCGCTTGCCTGTAAATAAATATTTGGAGGGAGAGAGGAAAGGAGCGTGCAGGCTTTTGGCAACAGTCCCAGCATAGGGCTACTCAGGCCGGGAACAAAAGCTCTGTTTTCCTTCACTTTTACTGCTGCTTAGCAGCCTGGCTCACAACAGCCGCCTTCTTTCCACTTAGAGCAGTAGCCCCAGACCCACCACTTAGTAAAAGTGCCTGCATTTCTCATCCATCTAAGAAAGGGAAATTTTTTTTATGCCATAGGCTCCCCTCTTGGGTTCTTATCAGGGAAGTCCTGCCTCTCCTGGCTTCTCCTGTGGATGCAGTGAGCTGTGGCCAAGAGTTTGAATTAGAGGATCTGTCAGGCTGTACTATCATATCATAATTCAGGGATTCCATACTTAATGCTTGCTGTTTGGCAAGAGAGGTGTAATTCCCATCTCTTTCAGAGCTATGTTTGCAAGCAGAATCAATGGGTTGTCACTGCTGTCTCACCCTCTTGTGATATGCCTTTCCATTCCTCTGTTTCTACACCTGAAGGCCCAAACCTAATGCTTCCAGGTAATCTCTGTCCTTTTTTCCTACCACTGCCCCAATTCCTATAATCCCATCTTCCAGTTCCTCCACAGCAGCTTCTCGCAGGGAGATGTTTGCCCATGTCTGCCATGCAAGAACAAGCCATCACCATGTACTACTTTCAAGTGGATCTACATTGTGCTACAGCCTAGGACCAAAGATGAAGACAATGACTCCTATAACAAAGAAAAGGTTTGTTATTTTTGAGAAGAGTCCCTGCAGGAATCGTAAAACACAAGCTTCATCAAGGGAAGGGTAGAAGGAACAAGTAGAAACATAAAGATGATGAAGAATCTGCAGTTAACTCCTTTGACTGAGAGGTGTGAAGAAATGCTGGCTATGTGCAGGAAGGGAAGAAAGGATAGTGAATAATTATAAACAGAAGGGAAAGCTCGGAATTTTCAGCTCACCCGTCGGGACAGAAGTGAAGGTGTGGCAATCGGAAAAGGAAGCGGGGAGGTGGAAAAGAACAAATGAAACATGATTTCGTTCAGGAAAACTTTCGCTTCCTTGTATACAAGCAGAAATTTAGAGAGCATTAAAGTTCTGAAGAAACACTAAGCTAATCCCCTGACCGTGGGAGGCTGCTAAATCCCACAGATAAACATTCTTCAATGTCAAGTGCATTGAACCAGCCAGATGACCAAAGATGAAGACCATAAGCGCTCTTTTTCTGAGACATCAGCAGGCAGTCAGAGCACAGCCGGCTTTGCAAAGCAGAGCACTCCGCGTGTGCTACGGTGCATACCTTGCAGAAATCAGTGCATGAAATGGGAAGATTTCAGAGCTAAATCACCAGTTTAGGAGGTGACAGACGGAGAAAAGTTGGGGGCTCGTCTCGTCACACCATAACGTGTTTAGTTACCCCAGTGCTGCGGGGGCAGGTCTGAATATAAAGATGGTGGGTGGGGTGGGGAAGATGGTCAAATCCAGGTACAGAACAGAGGGACACAAATAGTCTGGTCAATATTTAACTCAAAGCAATGTGCTCTGCTCCTTTTTTTTTGAAGGATGACAATAGTGGTGATTTCATAATCCACTTAAGCATCTTTGCATGAGAACTCTTATATGATTTCAAAGGATTTCTATTCCTTATGTACATATTCTATGTCTTCAGCATTGCCTCTAAAAGTGCTTTTACACAACTAGCTGCACAAATTATCTAGAAGTGCTTTTTATACATATTACTCTTGCAAAGGAAAGGGAAGGAAGTATAATCTCCACTTAAAATGGATGTGAAGAGTGGTTCCATAATGGATTTATGGAGGTCACAGAAGAAGTCAAGAGGCAAAGGCGGAGACTGACGCTCAGTTGCACCTCACTGGGGCTTTGCTCCTTTCTCTGTCACTTCATTTTTGTTTGCGGCAAATAGAAAAAATCCCTCAGTACAGCCCAAACTGCTCTGTTTCCCAGATGCAGCACTTCATAAGAGATCAATGTGGTGTGTAGGTGGGGAAAAATGGAAAAAACAAGGAACAGATAGAGGCAACAGCAGCAGCCTAGTGAACAAAAATGAGTTCTAACAAACACAGGATTTCTGTTGTTATATTTTTTCCCTTTGCAGGTGCTATATGACCCAGCGGGAATCTCTTCCCCTCTCCTTTCCTCTGCAGCATCCAACAGGTTGGGAGGTAGCAGCCTGGTGGGCCTTGTGCCCGTCGTAGGCCAGACAAATGAACAAAGCCAGCAGAATTGAACAGAACAGCAATGGCATTTTCATATGCAATTCCTGTATCAATCAAAAAACCAAGTTAATAGTGCTCCAAAATGTGCTCTCTCCAGCTGTGTAACAGAGATGACACTAAAGAGGCCAGTCGGTGCAAGTTTCCCATTATCTTTCCTGTCCCATTAGTGTCTGCTCTTCCCTCAGCTCTTTGCTTGGAGCCTCTGATGTGATTTGCGACGTGCTGCTGACAAAGCTGCTGTTGCATTTCCTCCTATAGAAATGTTTTTCTTCTGCCAGATGATCACAGAAGCTTAATTGGAGTCTTAAAGGTTTTTTTCATGGTCTGTCCAGAGGTGAGCAATTGCTACTGGCATTTCAGAAAAGAACAGAATATATAAAAAAAAAAAAAAAGTCAATTTTCAGTGGGAGAGGAAAAGCCTCCTGTGTATTAGTTACTTCCCCGCAAACACAAGTTTGCCAGAATAAATTTTACTATTGAACTATCAAGATCTGTCTGTTTCTGCTCCTGTCCTTTGCCACCTGAGTCTTCATGCTCCAGAGAAAGCCCACGGCCCAGCACAGTGCTGCTCAGCAATGCCGAAAAATACTGTGGACCATAAAATAACTTCCTGATTCCTGAACGCTGGAACTTTTTGATTCATCTACACAGAGTGCCTGTGCAGAGATTGAGCTCACTGTGTGCACTCAAGTACATTATCTGCATTTGTTTTTACACCTTCTTGGCCCTGAACTGCCATATGCAATTTTCTAGTGCTACTAACAATTTTCTCCTTGGTTAACATGTGCAGCACCGTACTAAATCCAGCTAATTGGTGTCCTCTCTGCTAAAAAGCAGGAAAAGGGCTCCACAGCTATTCTAGCCTGTCAACTTTCCTAGGCCTCCTAAGCAATCAATTCTAGAGAGTTTTAGTTACAGCAGCCTCCTCTGCTTCCACCTTATCCCATATTAGGTCCATTAGGTTATTAATTTATTTTTTTATCTTTTAGTCCACGTATGACAACAGCGTGTAGTATTTGAAAGCCTGCTGGCCTCCCCCCAGCATTTTGGGAGGACTGTGAAAGCAGCAAGCTTCTTTCTTTCCTGATCACCCTCAACAGATGTTCATGTCAGCAAAATGAGAAAGAACTACAGCCTGCCCTTTGCTGCTGGAGACCATCCTTGGAGGGAAGGCTTTGGAAGTGAATAACCTTTGCAATTTCTCATTTGCTATTTCTGCTTGGGTAGACAAGGAGAAAGCAGCTGTTGGTAGACATGAAGCCAGACATTAGTACATAGGAAAAAATATAGGAACAGAGCTCTGGAAAACCTCTAGAAGACAAGTAGGAGCTTATGGCACTTTAAAGATGGGACAAAGCTGACCAGTAACAGAGGACTGTGACAATAGCCACAGCACAGTTTGGAAGCGCCCCAACAAAGGACTTGCACAGTACGAGGCTCTGTTTACATCTCCAGGGTGGGACCATAGAATCATAGAATCATAGAATGGTCCAGGCCAGAAGGGACCTCTAGGGTCATCCAGTCCAACCTCCCCGCAGTCAGCAGGGACACCCCCAACTAGATCAGGTTGCCCAGGGCCTTGTCAAGCCTCACCTTGAATATCTCCAGGGAAAGGGGCCTCAACCACCTCCCTGGGCAACCTGTTCCAGTGTTCAACCACCCTCAGAGTAAAGACCCTATTCCTAATATCCAGCCCAAATCTGCTCTTCTCCAGTTTGAAGCCATTGCCCCTCATCCTGTCACTGCAGACCTTTGTAAACAGACCCTCCCCAGCCTTCCTGTAGGCCCCTTTCAGGTACTGGAAGGCTGCTATTAAGTCTCCCCAGAGCCTCCTCTTCTCCAGGCTGAACAACCCCAGCTTCCTCAGCCTGTCCTCCTAGGAGAGGTGCTCCAACCCCCTGATCATTTTTGTGGCCCTCCTCTGGAGCCGCTCCATCAGGTCCATGTCCTTCCTATATTGAGGGCTCCAGACCCGCACACATCACTCCAGGTGAGATCTCACCAGAGCAGAGCAAAGTGGCAGAATCACCTCTCTGGATCTGCTGGCAACACATCTTTTGATGCAGCCCAGGATGTGATTGGCCTTCTGGGCGGCAAGTGCACACTGCCTGCTCATGTCCAGCTTCTCATCCATCAGCACCCCCAAGTCCCTTTCCTCAGTGCTGCTTTCTAATACTTCATCTCCTAATCTGTACTGACAGTGAGGATTGTTTCAGCCCAGATGCAGAATCCTGCACTTGCTCTTGTTGAACCTCATGAGGTTCACCTGGCTCCACGTCTCCAACCTGGTCAGGTCCCTCTGGATGACATCTGGTCCCTCTGGTGTATTGACAACAGCACACAGCTTGGTGTCATCTGCAACCTTGCCGATGGTGGACTCAGTCCCTCTGTCTATATCATTGATAAAAATGTTAAACAGTACCAGTCCCAGCATGGACCCTTGAAAAACACCACTTGTCACTGCTCTCCATCTGGACCTCAAGCCATTGAGTACCACCCTCTGGATGCAACCATCCAGCCAGTTCCATATCCATCGAACAATCCACCCATCAAATCCGTATCCCCCCAATTTGGTGAGCAAGATGTTGTGGGGGACCGTGTCAAAAGCCTTACAGAGGTCCAGATAGATCACATCCATAGTTTGTCCCTTATCTACTGACATAGTCATCCTATCATAGAGGGCCACTAGATTAGTCAGGATGAGGAGTGCTGGGTCTCTGGCCTTGCGTACCGCTCCAGTGCCCACAGAGAGCCACAGCCAGTCTCAGAAATTCACCTCCTAAATGAGCTGGAGACTTGCAAGGTGGAGGTGCACGTTGAGTAAGGGGAATTTGCTGGAACAGCAGAGCAGGTGGAGTGTCCTGGCAGAGGTGGCTGGCCCTGTGCCTCGGTGATGGACAGCAGATAACTGTAAAGCTGCATAATCACGGATGCTGTAAAATACAGCTGTTGTGTATGGTCATGGTTTCCCTCTGGCACTGGTCTTCTCATGAGTAGGTGACACTCAAAAGCTCATAGAGTCTTATATAGCTGGAAAGTGCACGGGGAAACTTGAATGTGACTTGCCTGATATAATAATTTAGACTATGTACACCACTAATACCAACAAGGCCACTGCTGCCGGGTCACAGCCACCTCTACACAGCCACTGCTGCTCAGCTAGGAGAACTTATGTCCTGGCCTGTAATGGCAACATCACCTACCACTGCCCAAGGCTCTCCTGAGACACACCATCAGCAGTGTAATGGTCCCCTCTGCTGGCAGAGATTGTCACCCCTTGCCCTCCCAGTTAGGTGCAACTCTCACGTACCCTGTGAGAGCCACCACAGGGACCTGTTTCTTCAAACCAGCATTTGCTAGTGCTCCTGTGCCAGCATTGCCAGAGCAGCTTTGCTGACTCCATCCATCGTGGTCTCTCAGATGTAGTCTTTGCTTCTTACAACATAATGCTTTGAAAATGGACAAAAACCTCGCAGTCTAAGGGCTGCTGTAGGTGTTCAGAGCAGAAGGACTCCACCAGATATACCAGCCAGCAGGCTGCAACACCCATCTCACTGCTGCTTGCTATGACATTTTGGCCCCTACACAGCCATAAAGTAGCATAGTGGCTGTCAGAGTGTGAGACTGTACAATAGACTAGAAGAAGAGCCAGGCAAAGCTTTTACTTTCTAGGGGATTTATAGGCCTGGGGAACAGAGTAGATCTCAGTTTAAACTGCAGCTAGAAAAGGGAATCACTCCAAAGTGGGAACGCCAATTAACTCCAGCATCACTTGAACGAATTAAGCTAAGGTCAGAGCTGCAGCACGCAAGCATCGCTAATGAGATTTCAGTGCTGCTCTGCCTACTTCATGCACATCGAATTTCCTGCAAAGGAATCCCTTGGGGCACAACTGTTTGGCTTCTGTCTGAAACTTCAGGAGCCTCTGGCTCAGAGAGATGTTGACTTTGACCTCAACACTGCGCTAACCAGAAGGCAGGCAGTTGGAGTGCTTCTTTAGCAAATGACAGATGATTTGAGACAGACATAACAACTTGGAATTCTTTTTTTTTATTTTATTCTTTAAATTTTTTTTGCAATATATGCATGCATTATTTACTTATCTATTGCTTTGGCAATTCTAAATTCCAGTTTTTGTCATGGACAATGAATGAGGTTCTTACTTTTATTTCAAGAACACTGCAGACTGCTGTCCCTGACCTCTACTAACTGTCCCACATGCTGCCCAGATGCTGACAACAGCAGGTGAAAGCAGAATAAGTCAGGCTGCTAGAAACTGATTTTTTCAGACATATACTTTGTACTGTTACATGTTCCAGCAGTAAGAGAGAGATTATTTGCTGTCATAACATATGTGCCTAGACCAGGTTAAATCCTCGGGAGCCACTCTTTCTTGGGGGATTGATGTTCTCCTTGGCCAGCACCCATGCTGGGAGAAGATGGCTGCCACCTGGAGAGCCCTCAGCCGCCACAGGGGGCTCCCAGCTCCATCATCCCGTGCCGATGGGGATTAAAAACACCACCAACAACTGCTAGCAAGAAATGTCCTGGTTTGCTTCCTCAGCTAATTTGTGCTCCTTGAAGGAAATCAAAGAAGGCGTTTAATGATCCTTCTGGGCACAACATGATTTGTATCTTCATTCTTTCGGGGCAGGCTCACAGCACGAAAACCCCTGGGGCAGAGGGGAAATCTCTTTGAAAGCTGCTCGCCGAACAAGATGCTGTCAGAGGTTGAAGGGAAGAAGAGTGAGTGTGTGTTATGAAAGTTGGCAGGTGACTGAGCTAATTATGCACTCGGAGGCAATTTAGGGTGACGGGAAGTGACTGGAATTGTAACCAGAGGTTGAAAGGAGACAGCGGCGATGCTGCCGTGCTCAGATGGGCTGAAGACGGTTCCCCATCAGCCCATTGAGCAGACCTAGGTCAGGGAAACACCTTTCACACTCACTGCGGAGTAATTGTGCTGCAAAACACAAGCTGCTGCAAAATGGTGTAAATCAGATATGGAAAGCCTTGCGGACCCTTCCCCCACCCCTTTCTCTTCTTCAAAACTGTCAGAGTATTTTTAATAACAATTGATGGTTGCCTAAAATCACAAAACATGTTTTCATTAATATTCATGAAAGAATGGACTGTTTTTATCTACACCTACATCAATGTGTGGTAAAATGTAACCAAAGCCCAGCTTTTATCTTTAATCACACTAAAACTGATCGCCTCTGATTTTTGTGGGGAAAAAAATAGTCCTGTTTTTCAAAGAAGAGCATGAAATGTTATAATTTGTGACCTAGAATTTTGGCAAAGCTACTCCCTTCTGTGATATCAAAAGGAAGGAAAAAATAATCAAATTTTAAGATTTTTAATTGAGTTCTGAATATTCTAGCAATGATGATATGCATTTCTACAATAGCTCTTGCCTGGACACTCAGTATCAGCAGGGAAAAAAATAAAATTAAGAGGAAACATTTGAAGGATTTGAAAAAAAAATGTAAAAGTCTTTCTGCCTAGACTTTGCCCTTTATTTATGCTACAGCAGCGTGCAGTAGCTTCCCCAGGGATCAGGCACGACTGCTGTATATATTGTGCAAACCCAGAGCCGCAGAGCCTGTGGCCCATGGATGCTATGCTGGGGACAGTTAGCTCATCTGTATTGATGCCATTCTTCCTGACAGGCAGATGTTTAGTGCCTGGATCACTACAGAGACGTCTGCAGAGTGCTGCAGCCCAGCTCCCTGACCCACTCCCATTGCTGGGGAACCAATAAAGTCACCCTATGGGCTTGGTCTGACCCCTGGACCACTGACAATGTGATCCGAATAAATCAGGGGAGGGGAGGGAAAAGGAAAGATTTGCCCCTTTGCCCCTGTAGATCACTTGCCAAGCGAGAAGATGGTCTTCAGCCCCAAGGGCTCTGTTGTCTCCCTTTGCAAGAGCATAGAAAATTAGAGCACCTTTTAATTTCAAAGCACCCTACAGCCATTACCTAATAAATCTTCATCAGGGTTTCAGCAAATAGGCGAGGCAGTAATGTCAGACCATGAAGGCAACTAACTTGACTCTGCACCCTCCTGTATCTGCTGACCCTGACAGGGAAACACATGGGAGGAAGGACTCTCCTTCTTTCTAGGCCAGCTAGGCTGGAGCAACCCTAATTTGGCCCAAATACCTCTGTCCTGATAACCTTGCCAAATCCTGAATCCTTATTAACACACTGAGTAGGGAGAAGAAGGTATTTGTAGCATGTCCTCTGAACAGGGTCATTGCATCATGCATTTAATACGAAGGATTTGGCAAAATAAATGATGTTGCTAGACACACACTGAGTCAAGTGTCTTTGCGACTGTGGAGATTAGCAGAATAAGTGGTATCATTTATTTAGTCACTTGATGCACCACAATTTCTGGGGCTCCCCGCGAAGCAAAGCCTCCTCCCTCGAAAAAGCTGTTCTAGTGCAGCCACTTTATCACAAAAGGCTTTAATCTCTTTTAAAATGCAGTTTTCCCTCCCTCCTAATCAAGTTCCTTCAGGTCATGGGGACTTGAAATGGAAAAGATTAATTTTAACCCTTTGGTAGTGAGGAGATAAGGATAAAGTTGACTTTCACTATGGGTGCTTCTATGACAGCACCGAGAAAAGCTGCATTCTGCTGACAGTACTTCTCAAACTGATCATCTGGTTTCACTTACTTTTCCTTTTTCTTTTTCTTTACTCTGTTTTGTTTTTCTTGCCTTGTCTTCAGAGATGGTGGGAAGATACTTCAGTGCTCTTTGTTTCCTGTGCATTCTGCTCTCCCTTGGTGTCTCCCTCTGTGCCCTAAATTTCCTGCTGCTCAGAACACAGTGGCTGATGAGGGTTTAAGATTCTGCTAGGAAAAAAAGAAAAGCTCGTTTCATCTCAGAGTATTTAAACAAGTCTAAATTTAGAGTGGAGCTGTGGAAAAAAATTAAAAGGAAAAAAGGCAATGTAACCAGCCGAAGGCATTAATTAATATGACACCTATGTGGCTGCTTCTGTAAACAACAGGGAAAGCATGAGGCTTGCAGATGAACGGATCTGCAGGCAGATATTTACAGAGCACCCGGGTAGAATGTTAGAATGTGAGTTCTAGAAGGACACGCTTGGTCCGAGTCATCCCGCTGATGTCTGATGATGCTCTGCAGGCCAGATATTTGTACATTATTCACTGCCTCTGAAGCAGCCTGAGGCAAAGCCAGTGGTATAATACCCGCCCATATGTCAGTTGGTGCATCTGTATATTCCTCTGTATATCCTCCCTGTGGTACACTAGGGGTGAATGTGTCCTGCACTACAGAGATCCCAGTGAGGTATCGGGTATCCAAGTATTAGCTGCATTCCCATGGTAAACAGGCTTTTGTCTGCCTCCTTTATCAAGTCATATCAGGGTCCCCTTGTGACCACTGTCAGTCACCAGCCTCATTTCTGATGGCAAAGAAACCCTTCTATGCACAGCTTCAGACTGCTTCAAATGCACCCAGAGAGCATTAAAAGCAGCAAATTTAACCCAAAACACACTTGAGAGTCAGGGAGGCGTCATTTTCCCACAACAGCTGCAGTGAGAAAGGGGCCTTCAGAGAGGCTGTGCTCACCCAGCAGTACCCAGCACCATGTATCTTTCAGGTCTCACCATCCCAAACTTCCCAGGTCCCAGCCACAGTGTCAGTCATGTGGCCAACCCAGCCGTAGACCAAACAGCATCTCCCTGTTGCATCGTGGCTTTCCAGAGCTCAGCTGGGATTGTGCAGGCCCTGATGTGACCAGAAGGGGAGGGAGGGGAACGCTCAGCTGTGAGGACACCTCCCCAGACCCCAGTCCCGGGGCCCGCCTGCAGCATCAACACTCATGCCAAAGCGAACCTGCAGCCCTCTTCCCCGTCCCCACTCAGTTATTAAATCCTCACCTCTGCAAACTCAGTTTGCGAGTGCTAACTCTCCACAGCACTGAAACCTGATGAGAAGAGATTTGCATGGCTGGCCAGTAAAACCACGACTAAAAGTGCTTTTCCATCGCTGCTTTTGGCAAGGACCCCCTCCTCCTGGCAGCTGCTGGGACAAGGAGATCGGATTCTCTAGTATTGGCAAAACGCTGCACAAGTGCTTTCCAAACCACCCTGAAGAACGGTTAAACCTACTGAGACAGGCCAGAGACATTGTCCTCATGTCTCCTGAACAGGACACAAGCTCAAACACCCTGGAGAGAGCAGTTTCATGAGCAGAATGTTTAACCAGGATAAAAAGGAGTTTTTCTACCCAGATACTCATCTAAGGAGTCCTGCCAAGAGATAATGAGAGGCACAAGATTATGATCTCAGATAAATGCATCTGCTGTGAACAAGATCGCATGGTTTATTCCCATCATGCCTTGTTTTAAGTTATGCAAAATCAAAGCAAATTATTCTTCTTAACTGATTATGTCCCAGATGTTGTAAGTTAGGATCATGATGGAGCAAAGACTTGCTTTGAGGTATGTGGTGGTGGCAGGCACACAGCAAGATCTCAGTGGCTCCAGAATGAAAAACAAGTTGGTGCTGGTTTCTTACAACCTCTTCCCCGGTCCTAATATCTACAGTGTAAAAGGGACCCTGATGGTTGCTCCATGTGGGCCCTGCTCCAGAGCACTCAGAAAGTAGGAGGGAGCACCCCTGCCTCACTGCATGGGCCAACCAGGAGATCAGTACCATGGGCGTCATGGGAAAGAAGTGTCTCCAGTGACCAGTTTCAGCTTGATAAACCTTCTGGCAGCAGGAGTACTATCACAATGAACTTTATGCCTGTGAGGAGGCTGAGACACTGTCCCATCTGCTCTTTATCTCTACAAAGCTGCATACTCTTCTCTGTGTTCAAGGTTGTTGCCATATCCCCAATTCCAGATGACTTTCTAACAGAGACACGTGGCTGCTACAAAATGTGCCTTATGGACCAGTACTGCATGGACAGGGGTTGCCTCAAGAGGTTCTGCCATGCCCAGCACATCTTTCTAACCAGCTTGCTCTGATGCTCAGTGTAGAGTCCCCCTTTCTTTATTTTTGCCCCATTCTCCTTACATTTATCCTGCTGTAAGACCACACGTTAGTCTGCTCAGGCATTTCCAAGTCAGGGTCATCACATGAATGCATTAAACAAATGAGGTTTTCTACTGTCTTTAATAAACTCTCCTCATACACTGCTTACACCAGTGTTTTGATGATATTTATTCTTTGGCTGGTCTTGACATTTGCCAGTATCTTGTCTTAACAAGGTAATGTAAACTGAGCTCAGGTTCTATTCAAACCAGAAATGAACGGAGCTGTTAAATCTTCCCCCTGCCTGTGAATACTGCACAAAATCACACTGGCATTTTTTTATTGCCCCATGATTTTGCAAATTTAGCTCTCATTTGCTGTACTAGCTCACCCTGTATCTCTTGCAGCATGGAATTCTCACTCCTTGTTATATGTTTGCTTTCATTCTTTCTCATAGGATTCATTTTCTTTTTCCCCAGTCAGACCCTGCCATCGTTTATCTCCTCCCTGTGCTCCAGCTGCGCCTGCACACTGTGGTGGCTCAGCTCTGCAGAAGTAACTGGATGCACACTAATCCCATTAAGGGCCCTCTAGTCACCTGGGGGTTTTCAGTTTTCTGTGCTATTTTCAATTCATCTTCAAATCCAACTCCCTTTAAGGGGTTAAGGGAGATATATCCAGTAAATGAGATAAATCCAAATAAAGGGATTTGAATCTCCCAGTTCAGCATGTTGCTGTATCTCATTGCCTTTTCTATCACCATGTCAAGGTTTTCCCAGACAGGGGCTCTCACCAGAACCCATCTGGATTCAACTGGATCCCAGCTGCAAATAGAACACAGTGACTGGAGCGTTAGTGAAAGTATCCTGCAAAAATCCCTCACAATCAGTATTTGGTATGGCCCCCCTGCAAAGTGGAAACAAAATGCTATCTAAAATGTTACTTCTCCTGCCTTCAGATCTCATTTCAGACTTTTTCAGTATGTTAATTTTTATCACCTTTTCCCTAAATTATCCAGATAGGGAAGTCTGCCACTCTGGACCCTGCTCCTCATTTTTAACCCTGGTTAAGATGGAGAAATGAGACCTTGGTGGTCAGTCTTCCTGGCTCCTCTAAGAGCAATCTTCTCTTTTCGGGCTGCAGAAGAAAGAAGACCACCCCCACGGTCCCCAGTCCCAGCAGCATGAGGCTGGAGTAAGGGGAAGACCAACCACCTCCTTCTGTTCCCACGGGCAACAGACTTCACCCCTTATCTACAAAGAGCAATTCTAGGAGGAAGACATTTCTCTGTACTCTCCCCAACTCCAGATTCCCCCTGGGGCATCCAGGTTTGTATGTACCCCTTTTTGGGGCAAAAGCCCCCATAATACATTTTGGTTGAGAAATGCATTACTAAGATTTAGATCTGCTCTGCCCATTGCCTTCATATACAGACTACAGCATTTGCTGTACAGCCATGTGGTACCCTGAAGGCACTGTCTCTAGAGTGTTTGTGTGTGTAGAAATTGATTTTTGTAGATTTTAAGGTCAGAAAGAACCGTTTCAACCTTCTCATGTAACCCTTTGCGCAGACTTAATAACATCAGCTGGAAATTTCTGCCCTTCAGGCCCACAACCTCTGCTTGAAGAAGATTGTAACTTCCAAAAAGATATCCAGTGTGGAGTGAATAAACGTTGAATGCATCTTATCCCGAGGTGAGTTATTCCTGTAATTACTTAATTGCTCACTCTGGGCTTTCAGCCTCGTCATCATACAATTTAACCTCTATTCCACGTTTCATTACTTTATCCCCTTCTCTGTATTTCCTCTGCCTCTTCTATTGCCCCATCTAATGTGCAGCACCAATGCTGCACTCAGTAGCACACCTGTAATATGTGCCTTAGTTTTACTTCAGTGCTTTGACAGCCATTTTCCCCCTCCACATCCTTACAAGGAAGCCTAACGATCTAGCGTGGCTTTGCATTTGGTATTAAATAAGCCATTTGTGAAGCTGCAAATGAAGATTGGAAGATACTCTAATAAACAGGTTAATTCATAGCCACAGAGTCAAGCTGTTCAACAGGTCGCTCTAGTCATTTATAATCTTTCCACTGCCGTATCTGTAGTTATTTAAAATTCACACTTCTCGTGACAATAATGAGCTTATAAGGCACGGCCCTCATCTGAGCGTGCAGTGTGCGACTTGCTGCTATTCATCAAGTTCAGCCATTGGGCGCCTTTGATTCATTGGTCTCCAGACACTGAGGAAGGGATGGCAATCTCAATTGAATGTTGCCTGGCCTAATAGGTCCATCTGTTAATAACTAATCGCTCACATTAAGAGGCGATCAGTTAAAACCGGCAGAATCCTTTTCTTCATGCCGTTTTTGCTTCTCGCTGCCCGTGTTCTCTCCTCTCCTCTCGCCTGTGTGAGGTCCCCAGGCGAGTGCCTCAGTAGGACCTGCGCTGGATGCTGCCAAAACACCAGATCTTCCCAGCCTCATCAGTCCTGCGCAACCCTTGGCACCAAGCGGGTGCACAGCACCATCCCACTGGTGCCTGCAGGAACCCACCAGGTGGCCCACGCTCCTGGTCCTAACCCAGGTTCCCAGTGAGGAGGAAATGATGCTGGGGCAACCTGCCAGAACAACCCTCCAGCACCCTGCAGTGTGACAGGGATGCCCTGCCAGACAGAGATCAAAGATTGAGGTTGGGGAGGGAGGGGGGAGGGGGGATTCAGGGGAATGGATGCAGCCCCTTTACAGCAAGCATGGCCTGACCTCCGGCTGGAGTAGCCGAGACCTGTCTTCAGGAATCAGAGTAATCCCGGGTGATTTTATCCCACTCCACTTCCCTAAATCTGCGGCTGCTGCTGCTGGGCGAGGGGATTAAGGGGCTGGCGGGGGATTACGTAGCTGCTGCGGCTCCTGGTGCGGAGCTGCCTCCCAGTGCAGCCACTCTTCGGGGCACGGAGACCCACCGCACCCCTGGGTTCTATTCCAACAAGGTTCCCCTGTGGGTTTTTGGCCGCCCACCCTGTGCTGGAGATCTCCTGACGGCGCCAGGCAGCAGCAGCGACATTCCTGGAGTAGAGGCAGCCGGGGTCACCCCGGGGCTCAGCCCCGCAGCAGAAGGACAGCCAGTCCGACAGCATGGCAGGGGCCATGTGGGCCCACCGCCGGGGCAGCAAGAAAAGGGGGGAACCCCCGCATCCCGCTGGCCGGTCCCCTTGCTGATGGTTGGCACATGGAGGATGGGGCCCTGGGCCATCCTGTGGATGATGCTCTGGCTCTTCTGCCTCCTGCCCTCTACCAGGGCCCAGACGAAGATCCCGCTGGAGACGTAAGTGTTTCTCTCTCACTGGAATGGGGTGTTTCTGGCATGGAGTGGGTATGGACAGGCAGGTGGGAGTGCCTCCCCAGTGGTGGCAGCCACTGCGGGCGCAGGGTTCTCCGGTGAAGCTTGTCACTGCAGGTGGGGTGGCATTCCCTTTTAATGGTGGCTATGGCTCCAGGGAGAGGACACGGGCACAACAGCCAAAAATCCAGTTCCCAGGTCTAATGCAGATGCAATGCCTCATTTTCCCCATTCATCAAGCAGGGCTCGACTGCTTTAGATAAGCACTTTTTGACATTTATTAATGCTCTGCTTAATGCACTGGGTGGCAGAAGGCAAAACCAGTCTAAAGGCACATTTGTAAAACCCCACCTCTGATGTCACTTGTGGTAGGTTCAGCCATGGAAGCAGACATCGGTGGTCCCAGTTTAACAGCTCCCCGGTTTAGCAGAGTGGTTCCAGCAGACACTGCTGGTTTGCAACCTGCTGAGGACACCTTGGGAACACATAGCACTGGTGAGGATCTGGCCTCAGAAGGAGTCTCTTCAACATACATGAGATTCAGAGTGGGCAGCGCAAGGTTTGCAGCTCTTTTTTACCATTACACATCACTGGCGCTGATCCAGTGCATCGGTCTGGTACACTGAAGGCTTAAAAGAGCCTCCATGCTCACATACACAACCTGTGTAATACAGAGACACACACACATGTTTATTCATGTTTGTGGATGTCAGGGGATGTTAGTGGGGGCTTGCTAAATAGAGGAAAGAGGCCACGGCACCTTTTATTGTTTGTTCCTGCTCCACATTACCGCAAAGAGCCTAACAGCCCTTCCCAGAGCTCTGGAGCTTAGGAATGCAAAGTTGAGCTGCAATACAAAGCATAAACTGCCATGGTTTCTGCTCTATTCTCACATGCAGGGAACCTCGATGCACCCTTTTGGATGTGAGTTTGCAGGGCACACACACCAGCGTGCGTGTCGGTGTGCGTGAGGAGCATGGTTGCTGCTGGAAAACTCCCCACCAGCAGTGTAGCCTGCCCCGGCTTCCCGCGGGAAGCTAACAGCTCCCAGCAAACCCAGTTTATAAAAACCTCACCTTGTTAAGCTGATTTAAGCAAGTTAAATCCTTCAAGGATTAAAAATGTCAGCACCACGGTTCGTAAAAGTTGTCATGGGGCATCTTCTCTGGAGCTGGGGTAGGTCAGTCTGCACAGGACAACAGGTTGGTCTGGGAAGGAGACAACACCGCCATCAAGTTTCAGGAGGAGATATGTCCACTACACCAACCAAAGAGAGCTCAAGACCTTTCCTGAGATTGAGAAAATGTTTATATTCAAAAATTGACCATAAGACCCTTCGTGAACACAGCCCACATGCTTACCAAGTGTTGCACTGACTTTAACTGGGGGAAGGTCTCAGAAGACTTTGCCACCAACTTTATTCTTGGCTGCACTTTCAAACCCTTCCTCAGCAAAGTGCTTCTGATCCGGGTTTCACAAAAAAGAGCACAGAGGTTGGGCAGAATAAAATCCAACCTCTGATCATTTCGAACCGCATAAAATAAAACATTGACTTTTCATGACCAGGGTAAATACTGCATGGGAATACCTTTTGGCCTTGAAATTTGTGGCATTAAGAAGCCAGCCCTTCCTTTGTGCTGTTTTCACCACTGAATACAAGTGCAGGGATTATAGGCAGGCAATCTCTGACCAAATCCTTTTCTGATGTGTTTGCCTATAATGTGAAAACCTTTTACTACTGAGGAAAGAGTTACATCACTTTGCACAATTTACAATTTATTCATCTACAAGAATAAGGAATAAACAATAGAAAAAGAGCTTTTTCCCCCTCAGTACCAAAACCAGACCAACATCTGAATTAATCCCTGGTGTTTCAAATACACTCATAAATTTAACTAAAACACAAAAGTTGCCCTTTTTGAATGAAATTTCAGTGGAAGAACATGTTGGCCAG
The DNA here is from genome assembly GCA_013400055.1 of Nycticryphes semicollaris. NCBI lineage: Eukaryota > Metazoa > Chordata > Aves > Charadriiformes > Rostratulidae > Nycticryphes > Nycticryphes semicollaris. The sequence continues at coordinate 93,662 of VXBJ01005700.1, forward strand.
AGGACAAAAGGGAGGAAATCAGCAGAAAATGGACCTGCTCCATAGATTACACAGGAAAATTTTGGGGACACAAAACCAGAGGCTTTTAAACACCAGCTGGATTCAATCACAGTTGAGTGACATGAGGCTAAGTCAGCCTGTGCTGCTCCCCAAGTCACGCCTGGCTTTGCGGCACCACGCTTGGTTCATTGCCAACTTATTCCCATCTTTGCAAAGCTCACTCAGCTTTAACTCCAGTGGTGCAAAAAAATCTGCCCAGTCAATTACTAGTAAAGCTTCTGGGGTGCAGGTTCAGCAAAGAAACCACCTCCTCTTTTCCTCCTGGATGCTGCTTTGCTCATAAGCAGGCCGTGGCATAGGGCAGAAGCGCTTGCAGCTGTGGGGATGGTGAGGATTTGGAGCTGGCTGCTCAGACTTTGCTTCTTGGGATACTGGAAACATCAGGAAATGCCAGTGAGAGAGGTGAAGATCGACCTGGTCTGGCCTTTTTAGGCTAGCCCTACTGCCTCTATACATCTCCTCCTGAGCTCACATAGCCAGCAGAATTAGAAGAAATTTCTCTGCAACCTGATGAATTTTAGACTGACCTTTTCTCTCATTTGTTTGTGATAAAAATAAAGAAACCTATTTAAATTCAGTAGACTGTCCTTAATTTCCCAGTCCTCTAAGGTCACTCCCTTCCCTGGCAAATAATTGTCTTTTAAATATGTAAATGCCAGAGTATTTCTGCCTCTGCACTTGCTTCCTTTTTGACTTCCATGAAATGCCACCATATATTTTTAACTGCTCTTCAGCCGGACCTTTTTGCCCTCTCTTTCCTGTGTGGCCCCTAGCTTCTCAGCCAGCCTTCCTAAGCTGTCAGTCCCTGGCCCTCTCTCTGCTCCCCGCTGCCTTTGTGTCTCCTTCCTCCTTTCCTCTTCCTTGCGCCCTTTGAGTGTCCTAGAGTGAGCACGTCTGTAGCTTGATGCCTGGCAGAGCAGCAGAAATATCAGCTGGAGCAGTGGCTCAGAAGTGGCTGTGAGGCTGCTGCCTTGGGTGGGCTGGGAGAGCCTTCCCTGGCTGAGCATCCAATGTCTAGGATACCTGCATAGAAACGGCAAAATTACATAAATTCCAACATTTTTATCCTTGAGTTCTGCTGTTACTGGAAATTTCAAGGTTCATATTTTTGGGCTTCTTTTGCCACATCCTCAAAGGCTAAAAACCCACCTTTCCTGATTTTATGCAAGCAGAGCATCCAAAGCCGTGATGGACGTAAGGACTTCACAAACGAGCAGATCCATGAGCAGCAGGCCTGGGTTTTCTATGGAACTGTGACTGTGGTTGGCTTCTCTACTGAACATTACTAAGTGCAAGTTGCAATATGAGCTTTTTTCCTCAAAAATAGCATCTTTCTGCTGAAGCCGCCCAACCGCACCCAATAGTCAGAAAGGAGGACCACAGACTCTTCCATTCTGTTGCGTTAAAAAATGATGAGGGCTGGGAGAAATAAGGGCACACACACAGCCACAGACATGACACAATCCAGAAAGACCAGGATCACATGCACTTCATTGTTGGGTTTGGTTTTGGGGTGGTTTTTTTTGGGGGGGACATGACACAACTGAGGGATGGAATGGGGTAAAAATATACCTCCCTGTGAAAATTAACACCCCAGACTTCAGGTTTATGTTCTCTCTTTCGATAGTAAAAGGTCAGGAGACTGGAGAATATTAATTATTATCAGCACAAAACGTCTCATACATAACAGTTATACAACCAGCAACAGCAGATGGGCATCAAGTTAAGTGTTGATTCAAAGATCCTTATACCTCAGGGAAGGCGTTAGTCACTACAACAAACAGGAAAGAAAAGCATCCCATGGGGCCCCTGTTTTTGGTTTCCTCTTTTCTTTACAACTTACTAGCATAATTCTGACATGGGGTATTAATCCTGGCCTCTTAGCAAATACCCATACTCTTTTTCATCTAAGAATGAAATGAAAAGTTAAAAACTTTCAGTCTCAAAATAAGATACAGAACACAACAACCAAAAAAAACCCAAAAAAACCCCAAACCAGCAGCCCTTGTTCTTATTGACTTCAGCTGGTGCTGGATCACACCCAGTGCTTAGAAATTAATGCCTCATTGCCAATTAAGGAGCTATTAAAAAGGGCACCTACTCTCATTATGCTCCTTTTATAGGCATCAGGGAGAGAGAGAGGGGTGAACTTCAGAGTGGAAGCCTCATATATGCTCTAAAGCATACCCTATAGCTGCCTATCTGTCCCTATTTGCAGGAGGGGAGTGTACAGAGGCTTTCACAGGCTATAGTTAGCTGTTGTGATTATTTTACCATTGCTGAGTTGGCTTTACTCCAAAGCCCATCTCTATGTTGGTGTATTATTCTGCCATGAAAGGGGCGTAATGTACTAGGAAAGCAGGGCCTGAGGTTAAAGGGCTGCTTAGGACTGGAAAAAAATATACTGGAAGCCATAGGTAAGACACAGCACCCTGTAAATAAGTAGTGTATTCTGGTAAGTGGAGAAGACCATTTATTCCATTAAATAATTTTCTCCTAAGTGAATCTTTGTTGAAGGAACTGCATGTAGGTGGAACTGCCTAATGTGAATCATGTAACAGATTTCTGATGAAGTGCTCTGTCAATTACAAGAGCCATCTATTTTGATCTGGGTGGCTTGGTGTTCAGGCTGCACTTAAACATCCTTATGGTCTCCATGTGGTATTGCTATCATCTGTTATTTACAGGATGGCGCAAATGTGAGTAGTGTTTTACAATGATGAGGTGCATAATCTATTCTGGCTTTATCAAGCTGTAGTATCTCCACTGAGAGCAGTGAATTCGTCTGGCTTGTTAGTCTCTGCCTCACGCAGCTCCAGGAACTGAATCCAAGGGATGAATCTTGACAATTTCTTTCAGGTCTGACACTTATTTCTCTTCATCAGTCTTGACATTAGGTGTCTAGCCCTTCACCCCAGGCTCCGTCTGCTATCAGTGAAGACAAATAAGTGTCCGCAGAGCTATTTACTGCACTCTACACTACAATGTAGGAAAACAGGCGATATCTAAGACCAGATGTAAAACTTTCATACCTCTAAAGCTGGGCAAGAAAAATTCCACTCTGAGTCAAAATGTAGTGAATGAGACCAGCAGAACTCAGTGTTTCTCCCAACTGAGTGATGTCCTGGGCAGAATGTCCAAGGGCAGCACTTGCCTTCTGCCCTACTGATTGCTTGGTTAGCAATTCAGGGAGAAAACATTGTCATAGTCACTACAGTGGCTTAGAGAAATATGAGGATGTTTGTACTCAGGAAGATGGAGCTTTTCCTGCCTGAAGAAGCAAGTGGTTCTGATGACTTTGAATTAGTAACACTGATTTTTCTTTTTCCTTGTTTTTAGGGTGAAATCTTGGGCAGATGCGTTTGGTGGTGAGCTCTACTCCATTGTAACTAAGTATTCAGGCTCTCTCCTTTTGCAGAAGGTAGGCAAAAGCTGTAAGAGTTCCCTTGGCTTTGCATCATCTCCATATGTAGCCCTTCAAGGTTTACCCCTGGGGTGGAAGAAAACAAAACATGCAGATCTCCAGAGAACTTGCAAAACAAGGCAGGTTCATCTCCATAACACAGATTAATGCCCTGTGGCCATTCTCCATGCACTGCAGATGGGGATCCATTCAATGTCTTTCCTGCTCATTAGCCAGGGCCAAATCCCACTTAAATTGCCCCATTTCTTAAAAATACATTTTACTAGTGCTCCTTTGATTCCCCTCTGATTGTACATGCCCTTCCGTACTGACTCTTCACTGTTCCCTTCCTAAGTGCCTATCAGTTCCTCTCTTCCTGCTCGTCCTACCCTGTTGTCCCCTCCTGCAGTTCTCCAGCTGGCACTCTTGTTTATTTCTGGTTCCTCATTTGTCTTCCTCCAGTCACCCATCAATTCTTTGAATTGTGCCTTTGAAACACAACTTTATTTTGGACAGGGTCTCTGAGGCAGGTGCCCTGGAAGTTGTGATCTTCCAGAGGTGCAGAGCTCTGCCTGCCTGGGTCACAGAATCTTCATGGTTGGAAAGGACCTCTGAGATCAAATCCAACTGCGCACACACACACACAAACACACACAAAAAACCCTACGCTTCAGCCACTGGAGCATGCCCTGAAGTGCCATGTCTGCATGTTTCTTAAATACCTCCAAGGATGGTGACTCCACCACCTCCCTGAGCAGGCTGTTCCAGTGCCTGACCACTCTTTCAGTAAAGTAATTCTTCCTAATATCTAATCTGAACCTCCCCTGCTGCAACTTCAGACCATTTCCTCTGGTCCTGTCATTATCCATTCGGCAGAAGAGGCCAATGCCCATTTCTCTACAACTTCCTTTCAGGTAGTTGTAGAGGGCAATGAGTTTTTTTTCCTCAGCCTCCTCTTCTCCAAATTAAACATGCACAGTTCCCTCAGCCTCTCCTCATATGACTTGTTCTCTAGACCCCTCACCAGCTTGGTAGCTCTCTTCTAGACATGCTCCAGCACCTCAATGCCCTTCTTGTAGTGAGGGGCCCAGAACTGAACACAGTACTTGAGGTGAAGCCTCACCAGTGATGAGTACAGAGGCATGATCGCCTCCCTACTCCTGCTGGCCATGCTATTCCTCATACAAGTCAGGATGCTGTCAGACTTCTTGGCCACCTGGGCACACTGCTGGCTTATGTTGAGCCGGTTGTCCACCGACTCCCCCAAGTCCTTGTCTGCTGGGCAGCTTTACAGCCACTCTTCTCCAAGCCTGTGGCATTGCTTGGGGCTGTTGAGACTGAAATTCAGGACCTGGCACTTGGCCATATTGAACCTCATACAACTGGCTTTGGCCCGTTGATCCAATCTGTTCAGGTCCATCCGTAGAGCCTTCCTACCCTCAGCAGATCAACACTCCTACCTAGTTTGGTATCATCTGCAAACTTACTGAGGGTGCACTCAATCCCCTCATCCAGGTCATCAGTAAAGGTATTAACCAAGACTGGCTCCAAAACCAAGCCCTAAGGGACACCACTGGCAATGGGCTGCCAACAAGATTTTGCCCCACTAACCACAACTCTCTGGGCATGGCTATCCAGCCAGTTCTTTACCCAGTGAAGAGTACAGTTGTCTATGCCAGGAGAATGCTGTGGGGGACAGTGTCAAAGGCTTTACCAAAGTCTGGGTAGACAAGCCTTCCCCATATCCAGAAGGCAGGTCACATGGTCACAGAAAAAGATCATGTTGGTTAAGCAGGACCTCCCTTTCATAAACGAATGCTGGCTGGCCCTGGCCTCTTGGTTGCCGTGCACTTGCCCTGAGAGCTCACTCAAGATGATCCTCTCCATGACCTTTCCTGGTATTGAAGTCAAACTGACAGGCCAGGGGTTCCCTGAATCTTCCTTTCAGCCCTTCTTGTAGATAAACACCAAAATGTCACCAAACAACAGGCACTGTTGTGCTAAACTTTACCAGCATTAAAGGGTGTAGCTCCATGGACCTTAAGGAAATTTTCCCATTTTTAGCTGTAGAGAAGTTGCCTTGTTACCTTGATTGCTGAAGTCAGAAGTGAACGGTTACTCCTTTTTCAGGTTCTGTGAACTTGGCACTGCAGTAACAGGGCTGTATGGATCAGCACTTCTGAAGTGCTGCTCAGGGAACGTGGTGGCTGCTGAGTGTCCCCTCCCCACTTCATGAGGCTGTCTGGCTCTTTATCTTTAATCTTTCTGATTCTTTTCTTCAAGATAAACCATGCATTGCCTCTTAGACCTTTTAGACATCTGATTTCTGTCCTCTTACTCCAGTAATAACATCTACAACCCAATGCAATAAAGGATCTGGATGTTGTTTGCCTTGCCTTGCTGCTTATCCCTCAGTTTCCCCATCCCCACAGTGCTGCTTTCCATCTGGAGAAAGTGAGAGGCTCCTGCAGCATTGCCTTTGCTAGGCTTGCCCAAGGAAGGCCTTCAGCATCCATCACAAAGATCTATACTGTCCATCAGCTCTTCTTAGGAGGAATGTGCCACCTTGCAATAAAAAAGGTCAGCCCTGATGTAGGTACTTCATGCCCTAATCATGAGGCAGCTGTGGTGGCAAAGTTTGGCTTTTAGCAGTTTTGATGATGCTTCTGAATTGCCTGTTTTTCCATGGTATCCCCAAGCAATAATTGCCAGAGGCAAAGTGACATGCTGAGGCATGTCTGGTGGGAACCTGAACTCCAGTGGGCAGGAGATGAAGATCAGGATTGTGTGATAGTCATATACCTGTGTCTGATGCTGTATAGATGTGCTTCAGCACAACAAATTTACACTGCTGCTGTGGGTTCATTATTAGGTGGATTCACATTCCTTAAGATCCAAAAATCAGGGGAGCTAAGCAGAACAGGACTTAGCTTGAAAATACCACTGTTGCAAAAGTTAACAGTGGAGGCCAAGGATGGCAGATGTGGCACTGAGGTGCATGTCAAGATAGCTGTGCTGTGTTGTCCCCCTGGAGAGGTTGCACCAGGTCATTCTACCTACTTCTGTCCACACGAAGTTTTGACTCTAGGGATCGTGATCTATTTGGGATAGGGGTTATATGGGACCTGTAGATGCTGCTATAGTTACCACTACAGTAGCACTAAAAATGACAGTCACAGCAACTGAATCTTGAACAAAAATTCACACCTCTATCAGCTTTTGGTATGATTCATTAGAAGCAAAGAAAACTATTTTCTGACTAAAAAGCCAAATGTAACCAAATCCAGTCCTAGCATTCATGTTAAGGGGAGTCAAAGCACAGCTTTATTTCCCTGGTGCTCCGTCAGCCTTATAAAACAATTGCACTTGCCTGCACCAGTCCACATCCACATGGGTTTGTTCTTGCAGGGGGGAAGGTGTCTGGTTTGCTCTTGCACATGTTGGGGCTCGGATGCAGCACAGACTGATTGTACTTTGCACAGTCTCTGGACACTTCTGAGCAGGACACAGTTACCTGTGACTCGGGGGAATATGCCCTTCAGTGAGTCATTGTCACCACTTCCAGCAGGGGATACAAATGATCTTGATCTAACCTTGCTATGTTAATACTCCCCAGCAGAGTCAGCTTCTAAATGCACGTTCTGCCCTGCCCGAACTTTACTTAAGCAGTTTAAACAGGTCTATATTTCTCCCCTCAAATCCCACTCCTTGTGCCAGGGACCCACTTCAATCCTTCTCTCAGTTTCCATTTCTTTAGGAAGCACTGGGTTGGACACCTTCTCACAAATAAGTGTCTCAAAGCAGGAACCACCCTGGATGTCTCCCTCTGAACTGCTAACACTTACAGTACTGCAGAAGGACAGCTTCTCCCATCTTCAGGAGGGCACAGACAAATCTTTTACTATCAGTAAACATGAAACAACATTTTCATGCCCCATGAGGTGCACTTTGGCAGATTCTGAATGGCTTTATGTAGATCACCGTACTGGCACGGACTGTGTGCAAGTCAGGCCTGAGGAGCCAAATGTACCAAGTCTGGAAATCCAACCACATGTGCTCCACAGACACCTTTCTTTCTGGGGACCATTGCCTCCTTTTCACATGATATATTTCTCTGTGTGCATGAGTATACACAGACCAGCAGAAGGGTGGGGAGCACAGCGTAGAGGTCCAGCAGACCCCAGATTTGATTTTTCTTCTATTATGTTAATGATGTATTCTAAAAGTTTCTGAGAAATTCCTTCTGCTTCTTTCTGTAGCTGAGGTGCTGACTGCCTTCCCCAGAGGATAGGGCTGAGAAAGGGCAGCAGGGCTTAGGTCCAGCTACGTAATTACTAGAAAGCACTACAAATAACTACATGGCAAAGAACAGTCAAATTAAAGAAGTTCAGTCAAGCCATATTCCTGGGTGAAGATGAAAGGAATGTCTTTCACACTCTTAATATAGTTTCACTAGGAGTGAGTAATGTAACACTGTGTACTTCAATGGGCTAAATTTCATGGAAGTGGGAACAAGAAAATATATTTGGTGACATATCTCTGTTCACAGATAAAACTTAGGATACTGAATCCTGGATCTTCCACTTTTAAATCACCACCCCCATCACGGCTGAAGGAGAATCATAATGAATTGCTCCTGCTGTTTTAAAGGAATACGAAGTACTAGATGAACATGAAAATATTTTCTGTTACATTAGAGTTAAGTTTTTGGCATCTCTTCAATATCGGATCCTTTCAGCTGGTTCTCCCAAGCCTCTAGCTGACTCCTGTAAATTATAATGATCTGATAACCTGGACCCTAAACTCAGGTAGTGCACATTAATCTTGGATGGCTACAGTGACATTGGCTGCATATTTTCAGCCATGTTGTCTGGTGCCAGTACTGAAATCGCAGGTAATGCTTTGTTGCCCACCTTTGGAAATTCTTGCAGTGAAGATTCATTAACAGCAGGAGATTTTAGTGGCTGGAATACAGATACAAAATGGTTTTCTGGATCATTTGTAAGAAAAAATCTCAAAGCAGATCTGAGCTCAGATCTGGTATGTTCCTCACAGCCAGCTGAAACATTGCTGAAAGTTGTTTTTTGTTCGGTTGTGGGGGTTTTTGTCTTCCCAGCTCTGGCTAGTTCTCAGGGATGAGACATGTATACAATATTAGCAGACTGCTCATGATTATTTTTACTCTAATAACATCTACTTGTCAATGTGTCAAAAGCGCATTAAAGAAATAATTGAGAGGTGAAGATCCCTCTTCTTTTTAATTCAAAATATGACCCAAGGTAACCAATGGCAGGTCACTTTGTATAGCATGTGCTTGCCCGCGATGGTGTGGTGTCTCCCCCCCCTTCACTAGATTTCCCGGGAGAGATTACCCTCCTCCCCCCTGAGGAGGGCCTGATTAAAGCCTAGCGTGACAGAGATCACTTCCCTCCCAATGAACCCATGACATAGAGCTAAATGGGACAGACACCGTCTGGAATGTCAGCAGCCAGGGACCACAGTGGTGGGGGGGGAGGGAAGGAGTGGATGTTGCACATCCCTCTTTTGGTTACGCTAACCTTCATGCTCAATGCCCAACCTGACCTCTTCTTCCTCTTTCCCCGCACATCCCTGCTACCCAGCTGCAACAGAGGGGATGCGAGGCCTGGCATTTTTAATCCAGTAAAACCCTTGCTGTTAATCATGCCAGACAGAGCGAGCAGCCTCCCTGCCATGCCTGCTGCAGGCTGGATGCTGCTGCTATTTCTGTCTGACCTCCTCAGTCTGTCCCATCCTTGAGGCATTTCTTACTCTGCTTGTTGTTCAGTCGCCCTCTCAGATGGTCAATGAGCTCCTTGAACAAAAGGAGATCCACTCACTCACCCTAAAGACATACAAAGTCCTTCAATCCCGCTTTTTTCTAATTCAAAAGTACCACTAAAGCCCTTGCCTTCCCCCTACCCCCTTCACCATCTTATTTTGTACCAGTGCAAGAAGCCCAACCCAGGCTGAGAGTGCTGCTAGGTGGCTGATACAGCACAAATATGGAGGGGATATGTATATACTGCAGAGGGAAATTATGATGAAGGACCACGGAAATTTAATTGGTTACCTTCGTACTTCCACATTGCTGGGAAGATGAGGCTTTGTCTTTTCTGAAATAGGTTAATCATAGTGTGTCCTTTTGCTGGTTCCCCCCTCCCCCTTCCTTTCTGCTTATCTCTGTTGGCTTTCTGATTTTTTTAAAAGGAGAAATAAAAGCCATTGTATCCAGTCTTGAAAGGCCAGATTTAGGGAGGCACATTTCAGTTACCCAGTTTGGGAGTACTCTCAGATTTTTAATGGCTAGATTATATGAAATGCGATCAGAAGAAAACTGGTTATCTCCAAAGCTGTCAGACCCAGATCCTCCTTATTACGGCATCTCTTCCAGTGGAGGCAACACTAAGTAGTTATACTTGTAAAACGTAATTTCCAGGAATCGTCTCTGTGCTGTTCTTGGGCCAAAGCATGCTCATGCATGCTGAGTATGTAGGCTCCCTTCCTTTTCTGTGGCAGTCTCCTACCTAAGCTCTGAGCAGACTCTTCTTGCTGCAGACCTGACAAGTTACCCTACAGTCGCACTGTGGGAGGACAGGACATGCACTAGCACGACATCTCTCCAACTAGTGCCTCGGAGCACATGTGAGGTAGGAGGCGAGGTAATGACAGCCTACAGCTCCATTCCCTTGTACTTTCTGCTGCCTTGAGTAAATTTCAGGTATGCAATCCATAAAGGGCCGCTTTGGATGTAAGCACGATGTGTATTTTAGGCTTTCAGAAGTCAGTCTTCACTTCCCTCTCTTATTTGTAGGTACCAATAGATTCAGGTACGTTGCTCTTTTCAATAAGTCACAAACAATTGGATCGGTGGCTTTTACTTAGTCAAAATGCTTTGTGTTATGGCCAGTGATCTGTACACACCCAAATTACAGGGTGAAACGGCAGGAAAGGGAAAGATGGTAAATCGGACCAATTCTTTCTTCACCAACAACAATACCCAGCTAACAATAATTGATTCACCCTTCTCCTTATAAGCCTCCTGCTCAGCAGGCTTTTCTGCTTTCCCTTGGGTAGAAGTACAAAGATGTGGAGCCAACTCTGAAGATCAAAGAGGTGGACGGCTTGGAGCTGGTGAAGAAGTTCTCAGAGCAGATGGAAAGCATGCTCCGTAGGAAGGTTGAAGCTGTTGAGGTATGACCATGGGGTTTATGGGAAGGAAGTCCTCTCCTGTCAGCCCCAGAGCTGTAGACGCAGGCCTTCTGCTTGTACGAGGAGTGTGTGGGCACTGAGGTTGCATGAGGACTTCCTTACCCAAGCAAATGCCTGCTGGTGCAGCTGGCTGCTCAATCTGAGCTTTAAGTAGACACTGGTGGGAGGATGTGGGTGTTCAGACAAGGGAATGCTGGCTTCTCCCTCAGTGCAAAGTAGGAAATAAGATAAAAACAAAGTCTAGGAATAAATGTGAGGGAACGGGCACTCTTTTAGAAGAAGAGAGCTGTTTGAAGAGGAAAAACCTCTCACAAATGAAAAACAAGTTCATCCTTGCATGATGTACTCTGGCCATTGAAGACTAGTAGCCTGTTTCAGCTGTGTGTGTGGCTCAAGGGAAATTTCTGCTGCCCTTCAATGCAAGCTGCAAGGAAGGCACTTGGATTTGCAGCTGTGTACTTGGGGAAGCATGGAGGAGGTGGCAAGAGGTCTTTAGCTGTTGCTGTGTTGGAGATCAGAGCAAGTATTCATTATGGTCCCTCTTACTTCTTGCATCTATAGATCTATCATATGCCCTTATATTTACCCACTATGAAAAGCATATTTCTGTAGTCACAAAACCTTGACTGTTTAAGGCTTCTAATGTGGAAAAGTCATCCAGAAACACATCATTTGAATCTCAAAGCGAAATGTGGGCATATTTAGACCCAGAGTTTTGGCCCATAACATTAAATTCATAGCCAAACTTTTCCAATGTTTGGATTGCCTTATCCTTTGTGAAGGAGCTGTTTTGCTGAGACTGTTGCTGATTGTGCAACTCTGAAAACATGTACATGTTTAGCTGGATTCCTTCCTAGTCTGTACCAATTGAGAATTAGTGCCCTGAAGCATCATATTCGAGAATACCAGTTGATTATATTCGCTTCCATAAATGGTAAGAGCTTATAAATGGCCACAGCATCGCTGAGCCCTTAACGAAATCAAGTCATGGTCTTTGTCTTCGTAACAATACCAGACTGAGACTCCCACAAGGCCTTTCCCTTTGATGAGCTACTGACATCAGGCTGGGTCTGAAATGCCTTTCCCATGGCTTTTTGGAAGGGTTCACGGAAAATGAAATTAAATCTCTGGCTGTTGTTTCTCTAAATGGACACATTTCTGTTTGTATATGTCCTGTGATATCTAAGATTGCTCAGGGGTTTGGAAGGGACTCTGAAGTAAGTAGGTGTGAATATACTTGGCAATAAATAACTGTGAATATACCTTCCAAGCTGTAAAGCTGCAGCCCAGGATAACAGGTCAGCAGAAAAGGAGGGAAAGAGGCAAGTTTATAGCCCTGTGACTATATTGTGGAGAAGGAGTCAGTCGTGTGTCTTTTCACTAACTCTGTGAATAGCTGGTACAGCTGGAAAAGCTTCTGGAGGGCTTTCCACAGCACCCCCTCATCTTTCTTTCTGTGTGCTTGCATTAGAGGTTGGTGGAAGCAGCAGAAGATGCAGATCTGAACCATGAGTACAACTCCTCACTGGAGGTAAGTTTATCCCTGTCAGTGACAAAATATGACATGCATCCTCTGAGGGACCAGCCAAAAGGCAAGTTCAGCAGTACCCAGTCACCTCAGGCTCCTAGACAGGTTAGGAGTTTCTTTATCTTCATGACACTCAGCTTGTCTGAAACCAGTTTGAGTGAGCAACTCTCTTGGCAGATCCCAAACTTAGTAACATCTAGGAGGTCAGTCCCTTTGGCTCCAGGAGGGGAAGGATTTGGGAAGAGATTGGGTTGCATGATGTTATTAGCATTACATTTACTACACACCAAGGTTGTCATTATGTGATGCATTAAGGCAAATTAGCTGGCACTTTATGGGTTACTTGACTAGAAAATGACCTAAAAATTGAGTGTGTACGAGCAATGAGGAGGATGCTGTTACAAGTACCCACAGCAAAACATTAATCCCAATGAGCTGAGTTTCTCTCCACCTGTCTCAACAGCTCCCATCATCTTTTATCTACTCTGCATTCACCTGCTTGTCAGGATTCCCTGTTAGGTGAAAGTGTGGTGCTGTCCAAACAATTTAGATAATTGGCTTTCTGTCAAAAACTGTAGCCAAGCTATAGGATTATTGCTGGTGAAAGGAACTGGAGTGAAAATTCTGATGAAGGAAGTCCATTGTCCTGTCCTGTACAAGCAGAGCGCTTAGCAGAAGTACAGGCTACCCCTACAAGTACACCCCTGCATGCTGAGAAAGGGTGGGAATGAAAATGCTTCTTGAAATCAAGTTGTCTACCAATTTCACCTCTCCTACCTCTTTATTTAAGAATCACTTTACAGTCATCCTAGTTGGGTCAGCTGCATTCACAGTGGGGAGCATGGGTGAGTCAAGGTACATGACCCTGTATTCGCACAAACAGTTCACACCTCCTGTGTAGTGTTAGTGCTTGAACATAAATCCTTAAATAACAAATAACCTCTGCCCTTATATAAAATAAGCAAAAACACCTTAAAAATGTGTTACCCAAGGGTGAAGAATGTCCTGGAGATACTAAAGTGACCATAAATGCTAAATCCTCAGTGGCCTTCACAGGGGGAAAACTGGGTGTCTTTGAGCACCTTCTGCTCTATCCTTTGCTCTTGATGAGCACCTTCTGCTTGGACTGACAGAATGATGGGATAATCCTGAATGGATATACATCAGGAGTTAGCTTCACTAAATGACAGCTGTAGAGACAGGGCAAGTAAGGTCAGCATTGACATGCCCTGTAGCAAACCTGGGAGCCAGACACAATGGCACACTCCCAACTCTCTGGTTAGTCACTTAAATATCTCTAAGACACCACAGGAATCTGTCACTGTCCCTCTGCTCTCAGGTGGCTCTTCAGTGGCCAGTTATGACCACGCTTTCAGCATGTGGGTGCCTGACAATAGGAAACTCAGCAGAAACCCTCACTTTGGCAGCTTGACACTGTGTAGTTGGTAATGGCTCATTTGCTGCTGATCTTGATCCTATTCAAAGTCCAAATTCTCCACACACTCCATTTTTATGTTTTAAAGAGCGGGGTTTTTTTCAAGCAGTAGTGGTAACAGTCTGTCATATTCTCTCTTGTTGCCTTTCTCTTTTCCATTGTCTTTCATCAACAGTTTGATTACTACAACTCTGTCCTGATTAATGAGAAGGATGAAAATGACAATTATGTGGAGCTTGGGGATGAATTCATTTTGGAGCCAAATGAGCATTTCAATAACCTGCTGGTGAACACAACATACAGTGATATCCAGCTCCCCACCAATGTCTACAACAAAGGTAATGGCCTCTACTTTCTCACTACTAGTAGGTTGCTGTGGAAACCACTAGTAATAATACTGAAAGAGAGGATGGGAACAGGAAAAAACAACTATCAGAAAACAGGTCTGGAAAGGTACTGTCCCAAGGCATGGTCACATCTGTGCTGTAGTCTGCCACTGTGACTACAGTGCTCTTAGACATTACAGTGCTCTTTTCTTCTTAGAAGGCCTCTAATGATGGGTAGCACTCCATGTTAGGCAGGCAGTATAGTCTCCTAGGGTTCATCTACCCAACCAAAGATTCTGTGAAACAAATAGTGGTGTGAATTTATTGGCAATTGTGACTCTGTACAAAGGGTCAGATCTTTCAAGGTCTTCAGGTGCCAAGGATTTAACTGATTTTATCTGAGAATTTAGACCCCAAGTACCTTTGTGTTATGAGGCACTAACACCTCACTGGGACACTCATAATTCCCAGGGTGCATATCTGTGGTAGACTGGGGGTAATTCACAACTGCTACTGTGACGTGATTGTTCTGGGCCATCTTCCATTCTCAGCAAGTCTTTGGCACCTGCAGGAGCCCAGGGAGGCACTGAGACTGGCATGGCCTTAAACTGTGTCCTCCCCCCCTGCACATTTATGTCACTTCAGCTACGCACCAGAAACTGGTCCATCTCCAGCTGGTCAGCACACTTCCAAATCTGCAGGCTCAGATACCAGTTGTGATTGTCCTAAGTTTACTGATCTTTCTGGCCAACATTCAAAGCTGCCTGGAGTGGCTCCTTCCCTACCTCCCCATCAGCTCTTTCCCTTGCATATGTTTTGGGAAGGAAAAAAGAAAAGGCATTGTTACTTCTCCACCTAGATGGAGCTCATTTACAATCTTCAGGACCAGATGGGGCATATGCCTGGTGACTGTGCTCACAACTGCTACGTTATTTAGAGGGACAATAGAGGGAGTTCTATTTCTCCCATGATTTTTAAATTAGTTCCGTCTGGTCTGACAGCCCCAGACACTAAAATCTTGTGCACAATAGAGCCACCAGCAGAGCTGGCTGTGGGTATTTACAGCAGAGATACATGAAGCAGGCTGCTTCCAACAGTGGCGTACAGAAAGAGGTAGCCAAATAGCCACTGTCAGAGAGAACAGAGAGGCACAGCCCCGCTAGCTGATTTCTTGACTGTATATCTTGACGCAAACCAAAACCATCCAGCTGTTCTGGCTATAGCTGGAGGAAGAGCAGGAAATGGGGAGGAGGGTGGCTCCTTCCATGCGTGGGGCTCCTCCTGAGAGCAATGCCTGGCAGAACTTACTCCCTTTCTTGCAAACAGCAGCAAGCCTGGCTCTTCTGGCTCCCTTGCTGCATGATTTACTTTGGGTTCATCACTTGGAGAGTCACAGTTCAATTTTTTCCCATTTTGACCAAAACCACCTTTAGTGAAGTGACTAAACAGGAAGCGGTAGGTCAAAGCCCCATCCCTTTCAACATTAATGTAGCTAATCCTAAAATGACCAGTTTCTTATAATTCTCTGTTTCTGTTGCCACTGTTGTGTTTGGTCTCCTGTGGCAATGAGTCAACACAGACACCAAATATACACTGTCTCTTAGGAGTTTTTGCAAGTCTGCAACTTCCTATTGATTTTCATGAGATCAGGGGCAAAGGAGGACACTCAGGCTTTGTGAAAGAAAGGGCAGACAAAGAAGAAAAGGAAGAATTGTTGAGGGAAAGAAGGGAGAGAGAGAAAGAGAAAAACAGCATGTAAATCCTAGAGCTCCTCTGTCTTAGCTAATTATATCTAGCATTAATATAAACACTCTTTGTAGAAAGGTATTTCCACTTAGTTGGTGCATCAGGCTTTACAACAGTCACATGTCCCCTCTTAGGCAGCAGCTGAGTCTTGCTGCTGTGGTGTGCCAGTTGTGCTCAGCACAGGGCTGGTTTTCCTGTGTCTCTCAGAGCCCTCTTCCAACTGGACATAATGCCCAAGAGCAGACAAGGACAGAAAGAGAAATGGGGATAATAGCATGTGACCAAGCTGAGATGACCTGTAGTGGCCAGTGGTGACCTGCCCTCCAGGATTTACTTGGATAGTGCATCCAAATCCCTTTGTGATGCCTGGTGGAAAGTGGCTGATAAGGGGATAGGTGTTATTGTGGGGGGAGAGATTGGGATATGGGCATGTGGCTTTTGCAGACCATGAGAAAAACCACTTTTGGACAAGGCTGTGTTCCACCTGGAGTTGCCTTTATTCCTATTCCCTTCCTCCGTTTTGGGTAGTGGGTGCCCTCCTTTCTTTTGCACACTTTTTTTCTCACCATTTTCTATTATTTTCCCCACAGACCCTGACATTCTGAATGGCGTTTACATGTCAGAAGCCTTGAATCCTATTTTTGTGGACAACTTTGAAAGGGATCCCACACTGACCTGGCAGTACTTTGGCAGCTCCACTGGATTCTTCAGGCTCTACCCGGGTAAAAGAGCAGAGATCAACTTCACTCTTCCAGTGCCAAGCAACAGTCTTGTAGGACAGGGTCTGTGCTGCGGAAAAGCCACATAAGGGAAACGCGTGGGCAGTATGTCCCCATGAAAGGCAGGGTCTAGTGAACAAAAAAATACTCGGTGCATAGGCTGCTGCTGCTTAGGCTGAAGGAATAGTGTCTACAGCAGGCATAAACCCCTTTTTCCCCTGTGGACCAGCCCCACGGACATGTTGTCTTTGTGACCCCAGAGGAGTCCAGGGGTGTGTCGTGGGCAGATTGCCCTCCGAAAAGCTCACGAAGGACCATGGCAGAACCAGTGAATCTCACAGATGGAGATTGTGCTCGGGCACCCTGTCTGATTCTCCCTGTGGTATTTAGTGGCAGCCACAGCCTCTCTCCATCTCCAAGGCCACACATGGCAGATGCAGTTGGTTGGCCTGACTTGTTATCCACTCGCCAGCTGCACATGGCACGTAAGGTCATGAAGCAAGAGGGAGGCCCCGTGCTTGGAGGAACCCGCGAGATCCTCCCCAGCTGTAGCATGGCCTGGTGGCCCCTCTGTCAGATGGCTGCATGCCCTTGTTCTGTGACCTGTCACATGTTGTGGAAGGGGAGAGGAGAGATGACTGTGAACAGAGCCTTTAGCGGGGAATCTGGGACACGTCCTTGTCACTGCTGCTGCTTTTTTATGCACTCAGCCACCCTTAGGGAAAAAAAGATGTTGCTGAGAACGACATCAAAGCGGCAGAAAGTTTAAAGTAAGTGCAATTTCTCCCCAGATTCCAACAGACTATGTCTAGGTACGTTTTTTTAATAGAAATTTAACAAACGGTTTACTGAGAATTGCTAAAGACCATGCTGCTCTGCTTGTATTTCTGTTGAATGGCCGTTGCTATTGCTGGCCACGCTTGCATGCTCCCGCAGTGTAGCCATGTCTCAGTAGTGAACAGCAGAAGTGCGGGTGCCTGGGGAGTGGGGAGCAGATGACTGCCTGTCTATGTGTGTTAATTGTTCATTTTGCTGCTCCCTTCAGGAATAAAGTGGTTACCAGATGAGAACGGAGTCATCTCCTTTGATTGCAGGAATCGTGGCTGGTAAGTTTTGGAGGGACTTGGCCAAAGCAACTCCCTGTCTTATCCTCTCCCCCTTTTCCAAGGTGACATCTTGGTGAGCTGCTGATCAGCAGTTGCTGTCTCATGCTGCTCCTGCAAGAGATGAGAGGTACACAAATGACAGTAATAGCCAGCCCTACTACCTGCCAGCCCCAGCTTTCCATGTGGCATCTTACATGTGCCACAAGGAAATCACTACTAGTGTATCCTTCCTTATAATTCTCAACTGGAAGGACAAGGCTGTTCAGACTCCAGAAATGTGGAGAATTTAGTCAGTCCACTCAGCATGGCTAAAGAAGACTCTAGCAATTGTCACTCTTTGCTGAATCTGGACATATGTCTGCAGCAGGCCCAGCACTTGCCGATGTGGGAAGTGAGATGCTGGCAGGAGAAGGCAGGTTGGTAGGAAGGGACCCACAAAATGCTCAGCCTGACCTTACTGGATAGGTGTTCTCATGGCATATGTTATGCTATGGCTGTCATTATATTATAGCAGCATGCCCAGCATTCCTCCTCCCTGTATACTCACTCTGCTTCTTTGTATACTTTATATAAAGGTACATCCAAGCAGCCACCTCTCCCAAGGACATTGTCATCATCGTGGACGTCAGCGGGAGCATGAAGGGCTTGCGGATGACCATTGCCAAACACACCATCGTCACCATTTTAGATACTCTGGGAGAAAATGACTTCGTCAACATCATTGCAGTAAGTATGCCCCATTTCCAGTGCGGAGTTGTAGTCCTTGTGCCTCATGCCAACCCTTCAGTCCCCTTAGCAAATCACAGGAATTACAGTGGCATAACTACAACACTTAGTAACTATGTTGGATGGGGGATTAAATCCAATTACCCCTGTGAAGTCAGCTTTGTGTGGTCAGCAGGGTAGCTGCTAAGCCATCTTACTCCCCTCTATGGAGAGTGTCAGCTGCATCAGTTTTTTTCTTACCTATGGATGTGACTGTAACAGTGCTGTAGAGACTGAGCTGTCAGGTACCCAAGCTAACAAATTCACCTAGCATAGCAAAATACTCTATTTGGGTCCAGTAGCAGTATAATCCTCAGAATAATGTTTTTTGGCTAGAAAACTAACACCTTATGCTTTTTTGTGCACCAGCATCCTGCAAGGCTGCAATCCAGTTCAGAGTCAATCTGAGCAGGCCCGCAGGGATTTTGGTCAGGTTGCCTTGGTGTTACTTTCTCCCTTTTTAAGCCCTGGCTAGGGTGAGGACGAGCTGGTTCCTCTCAGAGAACCAGCACTGCTGACTGTAGAAAGCAAAACTTTCCATGATCCATGCCAAGACTGGGGGTTTGGTGCCAGGTTAAAGGCAAATGGCTGCTTGCCTCCTAATTTTCAAAACTAATTCAAGCACTGTCTCTTTCCTTAGGTTCCTTTCTATACAAGTTTGCCAGGGCACAGTCACTGCGATACAAAATTTACTTTTTATTGATAGCTTATTATTTTGTAAGATAGTTAGAAAGCCCAGTGGTGAGAGCTTTGTCTTTATATGGCTGGATAGACGAAAGAATGAACAGTGTTGGCAGAAAAGTCAAGGGAAGTCATTAAGGAGTTTTTGAAATATCCTCTCTTCTCCAAAAACAATCCCACGAAGAGCATATAATATACATTACTGTACTCACACCAAGAACCTGCTGGCTCAGACATGTTTTAGCCTGACCTAAGAGCCTACTGATCAGCTGAGCATCAGTGGCCTTTTAGTTATGCTTTTATGAATTATACTCTTCTGAACCTTATGGGAAAATGTTTATGCTGGCATGTTTTACCTCATGTGTGTGTGGCTAGAAGCCTACACCCCACTAATTATCACAGTTTGGTGGATGTGTGGTAACTGTATATGTTATCGCTCAGCCATGCACCAGAGGCATCTGACATCAGGCTACAAAACCGCTTGCAAGGTTGAGCTGGCAACTGCAGACTCATAAAGTCTCCAGAAGTCATAAGTATGTGTAAATATTTCCAGATATAATTCAGCAAACCCATAATACGTTATTTAAGCAAATATGAGATTTATCAAAGTCATAATTTGCCATGATCACTACAAACAATTCTGAAGGGAAATATGTATAAAATGGCATCATGCTCCTTACCATTTTCTAAACATCCACCTATGACATGAAACCATTGTGATTTTTCTCATATTACAACCCCTTTCTTTTCAATTTCTCTTTGCAGTACAATGACTATGTTCATTTTATCGAGCCCTGTTTTAAGGGTATCCTGGTCCAAGCAGACAGAGATAACAGAGAGGTGAGTACCAGGCTCCTATTGAAATTATTCAGGTAGTTCTCTTGAGTACATGGGGTGAAGATGCTGTGACATGAAATTCCAAGAACAAGAAACAATCACCTCCCAGAGGTGTGTGGATTTGCCTTTCAGAAGCAAGCACCTGTTCAGTGGTGTGTGGTGGCTTCGTGGTTCACCTTCACTTACACAAAGCTGCTGTAACATTAAGTCAGCTGGCTAGCTAATCAGCAGCAATCAGCTTTCCTTTATCACTACAGACCGGGCACCACAGCTGCTGGAACATGAGCAGACCTGGCCCAGACTGCTACAATAAAACAGCATACAGAGGGCAAAGGTTCTCCATCTTTGAAACCCCACATCCTCAGCCCTCAGAAAGGAGAAAAATCAGCCCTTTCCCTGTGAATTGTGTTCTCAGCCTGGCCTGCTCCTTTGCCAGAGTGGATTGCCAGGAAGCTTTCTCTGATGAGAGGTTTTGCTGCTCTGATTCAGGAGACCTCAAGCAGTCTTGAGGTGGTCAGCCTGCATCCAGCTCCTCCACCATCCTCTGGACTGACTTGCATTTTTAGCTGCTCTTACTGTACTTTTCTTCCTTTTTTTTCTGTCTATATTAATAACACAGAGGTAGCGTAGCCCCACGTCTTCAACAACCAGCATTCTCTCCGGGTTCTTTCCCAGCTTAGGCTTGGGTCATAGAGGGTGAGGTCTCCTGCAGTGTTTCCCAAAGGAATCCCTAGCCTTTTGGACACTGTCCATCCAACAGAAAGCACTTTCTGAGGGATTAATTTACAAACATATCAACGCCTGTTAAAATCTGAGTGCTTGTTTACTGGTCTTCTTTTTCCCCAGACCTGTAGTTCTTGCATGCACAGGAACATGTTTTTTNATAAGGGAAAGCTCAATTTCTAATAGTTCTGTACCTTGCATGACGTTCCATGGACCAACAATGGTTCATAGCTCACAGGCTGAGAAATACAGTTCTGTCGTGGATGCATGGGCATTGGTGTAACGTGATGGCACTACCAATGGGGCAGACACTTGACTTTCCCACCTCCATCCATCATGATGCAGCACTGCCCTGCCAGCAGCAGTGAAGGATCAGAAGACCAGCAGTGCTTTTCCAGGATACCCTTTCCTCCCCTGGTTGAAGGGAGCACCCTGCCTGCAACTCATCGCTGCCTTTCTGCTTCTATTCTTGCCAGCACTTCAAGCAGCTAGTGGACGAACTGCAGGCAAAAGGAGTGGGGACAGTGAACAAGGCCTTGACAGAGTCCTTCAAAATCCTGAGGGAGGTAAGAGTCAGTGCTGATGCTTGCATAGGGGGTACGTGTCCCTGCCCACCTCTACTTTACATCTAACGACTTGGCACATCCCTCATTGAGCTGCAGCGGGGAGGTGGTATGAGCTGATGTCATGGTCTCCAGATTTGCGACAAGCAGTGTGCAGGAGTGATCTGACTTTGAGGAGGTGTTGGTTTGTGCATGGTGCCTGAGGGCTGACAATACCTCCCCAGGGGGGATCAGGAGCCAGCAAAGCTGTAGCCTCATGAGTGTTTCCTTAAAGAGCCGCAAAATCAAGCATCGTCCACGCACCTTGGTTATAGATGTTGGCAATAAAATATAACTGATCAGCTGAGGGTAACAATTGTAGTTATAAATAATGTTATTAGTGAGCCCTGGTAAGTAGATAAAGAAATGTAAGATTTTTCTCAGGCTTCAGATGTATTTCGATGTCACTTGGCTGAGGATCAGCGCTTGGGGAAAAATTCAGAGATACAGCAGAATTAATCAGTCGGTCTGATCATGTCCTGTGATAATGAATCAATTGCAATTCTTGACTTCTATGAACAATTGGGACCTCAGTAGCCTGGAAGTAAACATACAACTTAACTCTGTTTATTAAGGAATGTTAACAAAAAAAGGACCAAGAACCAGCTGAATGCTCCCACCTCCTCATGGCACCATCTATAGTGGGCTTGGCCTAAAGATACCAATGTCTTTGGTGCTGACAAAAATGTATACACTGCATAATGCTAGTGGTGGTAATGATGGCACTGATGTTAAAAGTAGCGTGCCAGAGGCATCGGCACCCCGGGAATGATTCTTCACTGCTGTTCCTAATTTATGCCAGTGCAAGGAAGATCAGAGTTGAATCCATGGGTGGTGGCAGCTGAGCCCACTTGTCAGTGGTAATAGAAGCATAATGACTTTAATGGCAACTTGAGAAGAGTGTAGTATAGCCTAGACATCTCATTAATAGACTGGCAGCACTCCTAGTAGTAAAGGTGCAACATCTTTGTGAGAAGATAGTTACTGAGATGATCAGGGAAGCAGTAACGATACAAACCTAGAACAATTATGTGGAATAGATATCTGCTAGATTTATCTAGATGTATTCTTGCACTTTAAGACAAAATAAACTTTATCTTTAAAACCAAAGATTCAGAGCCTATATAGGCCTGTGTTATATGTCAGAATATTTAAGCATTTTTTTCCACCAGAGGAAAAATAATTTCTTAATAACTAATGTAGCACTGGCCATGTACAGAGACAACAGATTAAAGCATCACCATGAAGTACAACTGAAGATTCTCTCAATCAGCACAGCTTTGAAGGTCTGAATGGAGAACAATGGAGCACAACCCCAAAGAAAGCCTGCTTGCCGCAGCTGAAATAGCAGCTGGTCATGTCAGGCACAGAGACCAAAACTGGCCTGGTTCCACTGATGAAGAGATCTCGCACCTCTCTTCTGGCTGGCATGGCTCACCCACTAGATTAGGCAATCCTCAAGCCTCTAGGAGCCAGGACCTTTGTAAAACCCTGCATTAGTTTGACCTAGGATTGCCTATAGAAAATAGAAAGTAGAACAGCTGAGATGGAAAAAGTGTCCTCCACTGATATAGCTGGACCAAAAATATCTCCACAGAGAGAGTGATACCCATGCCATCCAGTGGATTAACAAAACTCCACTGCTGTAAAAGGGAAGAAACTTTTTCATGTAAAGAAAATATTTTTCCTCTCTATTTGGCATCAAATCAGTGTCTTAGTAGTCACCATTTGTCTTGACCCTTGTTGATTCTCCCTTTGCTAAGGAGCTCAAAACAGCTCTGAAATTGCTTTTAGACAGTACAGCACCCAGTGGTGGTAAAACCTGATGTTATTCACTCGCAAAGTGAGGTGCTGCTTCCCTCATGCCTTTCGTTAGCACCTTAGACCTGGGGACAGGGCAACTGTCCCAGGCATTTGAGCATCTGCATATGAGGAAAGGTTGCTGTGGTCTTGATGATTGCTTGTATCACTCTTCTCTACATCTTGGAAACTGCTGTCCAAGAAAATGAAGGCCAGAAACAGTTAACTGTGTTAGGAAAGAAAGCTCTCTGGCTTTCTTTTTCCTGTGTTGTTGGTTGCAGCTTCCTTGCATCATGACAGAAGGGACCTCACTCACTGTAGCCTTGGCCTGATTGCCTCCACTTTAGCAAACTGGGACCTCAGTCCAAGGTCACGGAAGTCATCAGCTGGGAGCGTGGCAGCTTCATCCTAGGATTTCTGTCTGCCTGGTGAAAGTGAGAAGGGACAGAGATTTTTGTCTCTGCACACACAGCTGCAGGTACATAGGCATGCAAGTATAGAAACATGCCCATTGCCCTGCAGCAGCCTTCCCAAGCCATAGTTTCCCTGGTAAGGGCTCATTTAGAGAGTGCCTTGATATCACCAGCTGGAGGGATCCCAAGCTCTGCAAATGCCAAAGCTTAAGACAAATGGGTATCACTTACAAGAGCTCTTATGCTTTAAGGATTCTCTGAAATTTTCTCTTAGAGCTTCTTAGACCTATATCAGTAGTAGGGGAGAAAAAGAGTTTCCATCGGTGTGCCCTGAAACAAATCTGTGCTGCAGCAGTCATGCAGGTGGGAGAAAGGGGAACTTGGGTGGAACTGGCCACCCCCTTCCTGTCAGACAAAATTCACATTCTCAGCTTGTAATCTTAGCCATTCCTTACAGACTGTCCTGTTATTGTTCACAGGAGCATATGCAAGAGAATGAAAATGAAAATTGCTACATCACACTGATGAAACAGGCTTTGCTGATTACAATAGACAACCAGTAATAATATCTGTAATGAAAGTGACTGGAAAATTTCCCTGGTAATTTTCCTCAGTCCAATTGCTTGTAGAATTAATAGCCCAGTAGAGACCTACTCAATGAGGTATGAGTAGCAGAGAGGGGCTGAAGAAGAGCGCTGTCTCTCACTGTCTTTGTTTTCCTCCATTGTGTTCTGGGGTAGATGGGGCATATTTTAATCTGTGACGCATTTGCAGAACAGCATCAGGAGAACAGTTAGCCAGAGCTTCCCCTTCCCCTCTCTTCCATGCTCAATAAACCACTTAAACTCTCTATTTCAATTTAGCCACACACCGAGTGGTTTCAATAAAATATGCATCCCAGGGAAACCATGGTGTTAAGTATACGTTTATAAAGTGCTTCAAAATTCTCAAGGCTTAAAGTGTTGTCTTTTGAGCTCCTCTCTTTTTTTTCTTTCTTTTTTTTTTTTTTTTTGGTCAAGTTTTAGCCTGCCTTCCTGCTGCCCTTCTCTTCTTTGTTTCAACAAGCTTGGCACATCTTGCCCTCTCACCCTTTTGCTGTAGGATTTATACCCCTTTGTTCTGGCTGCTGCTCTGCTCTTGGCTCCTTGCAGGCTGCCTGCCTTCCCTGAAACACCATCCTCCCAACAGTATGTAAGTGCTGCAACTGAGAGCTATCAAGTGCTAAGCAGAGCAGAATAATTACCTTCCTTGTTTTACACACCATGGTCCTCTTAACACAGTGTAAGACAGCAGTCACCTTCCTTCAGACACTGTCGCATTGTTAATTCCTATCCAGCTGATCTGCCTCTGAGGTATTGCTTCCCAGCCAGTATTCAGCCTCCTATTCTTTCCAGTGTAAATCAATTTGTAACGATATTTGTGTATTTTTATAGGCATGCATAAATATGTGTGTGTATACACATATACACATACACACACCCCTGTTTGTTGTTTGTGTATATACACAAACACACACCCCTGGTCCTATTCATTATACGTGACATTTGAGATTAGGTAGTACAAAACCTGACTCTTATGGGTCCCCCTTTCTCTGCATCCACTCAGTAAGTAGGTACTTTGAAAGTTGATTATTTTTTTTTCTGACACTATGAAGGAAAAGAAACCTCAGGTTCTGCTCTCTGAGGCTACCTTGGAATGATGTCTTAACACCAAGCTGGTTTAATGGTGCCTTGACTCAGTAGTGAACTCAGAAATCACATAAATGTTGAGGTTAATTATGAGTAGGCCACTCCAAAATGGCCATATGTGGGAAAAAATGGTGAAACTGGTAACAAACTGGATTTCAGTGGGATGTCAAATTCTGAGTAACTTGAACAAACTGGTGTCATACAAAGAATAAACCCATCTGCTGATATGAGGAATAAAAGGAGTTTGTGGCTTCTTATGCCCCTTCTATGTGGGAAAGCATTCCCTTTGTGCACCCAGTGAGGATTGTGTTACTGATTGTTCTAGCAATGAGGTAGATGTTTTGGGAGAATCTGTCTAGTTTCTTCCCTTCTTGTATTTTCTGTTGACTCCCTCTTCGTCCTTTGGTATCTCATACAGTGCCAGTCAGGTCTCGGCCCATGAGGCAAGTAGTCCAGCAACACCTTCTGTAGTTCTTTCCTTTCCTGTTGAGCACAGATTACTCAAATGCTTTCAATTAACTTTTTAATTAACCCTACCACTTTGTGACCCTGCCTGTAATTCATTCATTCTTTTTCTTTGTTTCTTATCATTCAGTGTGTACCCAGCCATTATTACAATGTTGTCCTTTTGATGAAGAAGTGTGGAGGCTATAAAGCATTTCTGCCTGACCATTTCCCTCTGCTTTTTCTCATCTGGCAACGTACTCTTTGTACTCTCTTTCTTGCTTCTTATCTAAATGTTTATAAATCTTTTCTTGATTCCAGTCACGTTTTTATGGACCTGGACTCTTGAGCTTATTTTTTAGGATATGCAAAGTTCAGGATTTCCTTTTTACCAGTTCATGCCATTTTGCTTAATGCCACCTCTTGTTTCTTCACTGGCTGCTTTCCTTCTCTATTGCTGATTTTCTTCCCATGGAACACTTTCCACCAAGTTTCAATTTTCAGTAATTTTGGAGGTCACTCTGGATGCCGGTCTGCATAAGAATGGGCAGGAGAAGAGGTAAGGGGGTACTCAGTCATCTGGCCAGATGTGTATATAATCAGCACACGTGCTTGCACACCACTGAGCTATGCTGATGTTCCTACTGCTTCACTAGTAACTGTGCCGGGCTGTAACTGCAAAGTAAATGGCAATAGGCAAACAAGGGAGTACAAGAGACTATGACCATGAATTAATTAGATCATGCTTGTTACTCCTGGCAACGTGACCAAAGTTATACAGGAGAATATGGAGCTCTGTGCCTCGTTCACTGACTGCAGCTCTAGTCCACATCTCTTCAGGCATCTGTTCTGTGGACATCTTGTTCCTCATCTCCTCTTCTTTCATGCTCTTGGGACTTCAGTCAGAGCAGGGAATTATGCTCAGAGCTTGATATGAATGCTGTCAGATCAGTTGCTACAGCTGCAGCCAGCCACAAAAGGACCTAAAAATCAGGGATTACCTCTTGTTCATTTGTTTTCTAAATCTGTCTTTTTAATCTCTATTTCTATGACACTGATGATCTCATTTTCCCTGTTGAAAATATCGTCTACTCCTGTAATTAAGAGATTGCTGGTTCTGATACAGCATCTAATTTCTTGGTATCTCACTATTGAGGTCTGAAGTAAGCTACATGAAAAGACATCTTAAGTATTTTGATGAAATGGTGGGTGACCTTAATTAAGTGTTAATTTAATAATCGTCTAAACAAAAGACGTAGATTGCAATAGACTGGAATAAGCTGCTTTCATAACTACAAGATTCATATATCTGTGATCTGAATCTCATTCTAACAGCATCTCCTGCACCATTGTAACACTGTGCCTCCCTAATGGATGCTTACACAAGCCGTTCTCTCTGCTAATCTGCATGCAGTTGATGTCTGTCCTAGGAACAGCTCACTTGAAACTCCTTGGTGTTTTCCTACCTGACAGTCTGCAGCAGAATTCCATGCTGCTGTCCACTGTTTTTCCCCTTTCATTTGCACCTAAGAGTATCCTGTGTTTGTTCCTGCTGTGCAACCTCAGCCTTTGCCCTGAGTCTCCTTGCTGAGCAGGGGGCATGTCTGCTCTGATCCCTCCTGGAATTCCAGTTACCCTGTAGCTGGCACTGATGTGTTTTTTTCTTTTCTATGGTACAAAGTGTAGAAGTGTTTTGGAATGCTGGAAATGCCAGACTTTGGGGACTCTGTAGAGAAACACATAGGAGATCCCCACTCTGGATTACATGCCCACAGCAGCACAGGTACAGTTTGTCTCTCCTCTGAATGTGCTGTTCTGGTGATATGAAAGAGGAGGAGCATGCCCAAACACCTCATCCCAATTCAGTAACTCACATGTTATCTTACATCACCCTTCTCTCTTATGATCACCTGTATTGATACTGGTCAGTGACACAAGTAATGGGATGGTCATTCAGAAGCTGCTGAATCCATGCTTATTGAAGTAACAGGTTCTTTGGTGATATCAAGAGTAAGGTTGAAGGAGGCAGAACTGGTAACATAAATGGTGGTGGAAGGAGATATTGTGGTGATACGAACTCTGAGTCTGATAATTTCATAATAAGGAACAATTGCAGAGGTAATTGTAGGAGTGGTGAAACACCTGGGGAAATCTGGACTTTAAGTTGGCTTCCAGGTGTGGAATGGTAATGATGCTAATCTGCAGTGGAACCACAGTATCATCTGTGTTGGTAAAGACATCTGCCTTCTGCCCTAATGTAGCACTACCAAACCAGAGGGACTTGTGAATTGAACCCTAAAACACCTAAAAAGTCCCCGTTCACAGCCTATGCTCTTGTTTTCCCATCCAGTACTTGCTTTCATCTTATGCAATTGGTCTTGCCATTTGGATACCTTTTTTCTCATTTGTAAGACATATCTACCCTCTCCAGTTTAAAATTGCTGCTGTGTTTAATATAACCTTAGTCACGCTTCAATTAGTCTCCCGTACGCTCTCCGTCTCATGCTATTACCTCTCATTAATCTCTTGTGCGGAGCTGTCACATCTTCCTCTTTCCATATTTCTTTACTCCGTATCAGTTTATATATCCTCCTCTGATTAGTGTTTTTCTTGCACAGAAGGTAGAAGTGGTGAGACACTGTGCAAGGAGAAGCACACACTGACACCGAGCTAGGAGCCACAGCAAAGCAGCTGCTTGGTTAAGTTCCTCAGTGTCCTCTGCCACCTCCTCGGGTGTCTGCTAATTCAACACCTCAGCTGGTGCTGCGTGAGGCACTTGTTTCTCTAGAGTCAGTACCTGAGGGCAGGAGAGACAAACGGCTCTGCGTGCAGCAGCGCTGGATAAGTGGCACTGGAAGGTTGGCCTTCCTGGCTCGACAGGCAGGGTCTGGCTTGCCTGTCAGGAGGATGCCTGTTCAGCACCTCTCCCCGTGTCCTTGAGAGAACAGCAGTGTTTGTACCAGAGTCCCAGAGTAATTCCACTTTACCTTAAAAATATCACTTATGCACAGATAACAGGTCATCTGTCATTGCAGTGTATGGCCTTTCTATCTGGCACATTCATAACCTATTTCAGCTCTGACGGCAGTAGCCTTTTTGTTTTTTTTTTTCCTCATGTGCTCCTGCCTTTCTCTGCCATTTTTTTGGTAGATTGATGCATTTACTCTGAAATAATGAGTCTGATTTCCCCCTCCTCTCACATTTTCTTCCATAAAAAGTGACAGTTATTGCTGTCAAACCAGAATTGCAGTGTTTATGGTCAATCTGTAGTTGTTTTGCATAAACTAATGCGACTGTGCAAGATGTGAGGCAGCAGGGAATCGCACCCTTCCTCCACAGCACTTATTTTCTCCTTATTTTACTTCTGTAAAGCCTCCTGTGTCTGCATGTGCTAGGAAGAGCTATATAAATAAAAAAAATAAAAAAATTATATGCAGCATACACATGAAGTCCTTATTTAAGCAGAGCTCTTTCTGAGCACAGTGTGAGGTTTGCAAGAGGAAGTTGGGATCTGGCCCATCATGAATAAATACGTTGCAATTGCACAGAAATGGCCTGTGCTGAGCTAACTGATGGTCTTCCTCTCTTGTTTATAGTTCAGAGATGCCGGTCAAGGAGGCTTGTGTAACCAAGCCATCATGCTGATCACGGACGGAGCAGTGGAGGATTACGAAGCTGTGTTTGAAAAATACAACTGGCCAGATCGGAAGGTTTGTCTGGGAAGTGATAAACAGAAAGGGCGGGGAAAGCTGCTCTCCTGCTATGGTGGGAATAGGATAGCGTGAGCCAGGGTGTGATGGGCAGAGCTGAGCATTCACATCCTCCAATACCCACGTGCCTCCTGCTGTAAGCGCTCAACAAAGCAGCCGGGCAGGAGCCTGCTGCAGTGATTTCAGAGGTGGTAGGATCACAGACAGATATCTGTAGGTCAGTGCAGACTTTTTTTTTTCACACACCTCATTTGCCAAAGGTGTGGGCAATCAAACATTCTCCTGTTAAGGTGATAAAGACTGAGCTGAGTATTTTAAAATTTAAAAAAAAACCCCACTTATGTAAAGAATTTTAATCCCATCCAAGACTGTTCATCGTTGATCCTGTTTGGGAAAAAGTTTGGCTATTACCAGTTCTTATGGTGGGCAGGGGAATGATCCAGACAACCTCTTTAGGTGCCCTGTTTACTTTGAGGTCTGTGATTACGGGCTTGTACTAGCAAGAGCAGACCGTGAAAGTAGAAGAGACCACAGCTCATCCTAAACCCTTCTGATTTATTTGTTTACCTCATCCCAGCTAGCAGCAATGCACAAAGGGAGAGAAGCAGCCTACTGAGAGGCCAGAGCATGGGGCTGTTAAAGCAGTTTATTTCAGGATTGGCTCTTTTGTTGTTGGTCAAACACAAGAGAAATGGTGAAGCTTTCTTTAAATGATTCATGGAGCCAGCTGTTCCCCTGGGTGATGGATTCTTGTGAGCTATAAACCTCTCTGCATGTGGCTGCTGAGTGCCTGGCAGAGCTGCTATCATAAAATCAAATAGAATTTGCACTTCTGCCTTATTATTCAGATGATCCCGGGTGCTCCTTGGCTTTCTGAGCTTATTGTAATTGGAAATGAAGTTCCAGACCACAAAATGCGAAACAAATGGAGCAAGAGGCTCCTGTCTCTGTGTGAAGGCAGAGCTATTGCTTTGCGTCACAAACAGGCATTCACACCAGTGTATAGCCAGATGCCAAACCTCAGCCATTTGGATTTGGTGGTGCATTACAGCCTCACTCTTTTTTGTCCTTATTCTCAGGTCCGGGTTTTCACTTACCTCATTGGACGGGAGGTCACTTTTGCCCCCAATGTGAAATGGATCGCCTGCAACAACAAAGGTGCTGTGTGGGAATGGTTCCCCAATCCCCATCTCACACATGGGCTGCAGCCACCAGGCCCTGGACCCCTCTAAAGCTTCCCCACTACAGCTGGGGCCCTTGGTTGGAAGATGACCTGAGGAAAAAGCAGACCCTGCTGTAGCCCACGTGAAGGGTGTCTGTGTCCAACTAACACAAGTCCTCTGTGCTGAGCCACCACATTTTTCCTGTCATGGTGCCAAGGGACACTATGACCGAGATTCATGCTGGCTGTAGTCCACCTAAGTCCCCGTGTTTACTGTGTCCCAGTTGCTGGCTTTTGACAATCTGTCTAAAACCCTGTCAGAAAGCCCGACATCTTTTGGCTGAGATGTAAAATGAACACCTTTAAAGACTTTACAGCATTTTTCACAAGGTTTGCAGGTTAACCCTTATATCCTGGCCAAATTCTTTGTGCGCCAGTGGTTTCACTGAGGTACCAGAATAGCTTGTTAATCTCACCTTAAACCCAAAATTCTCTATAACTGCCATGAAATGGTATGAATGGGAAAATCCACTCAGAGTAGGTGAATCGCCACTATGCACTTGGGGCCAGTTAAGAAGTTCAGCTAGCCCTATCAGAGTCTACAAGGGTAAAGGAAGAGAGGGGAAGAAAAACCTTCCCTCTTTGGGTGTGACTTGGCCTCAGGACATCCAGAGACAGTCAGCAGTGCTTGCTGAATCAGTACCCTGCTTTAAAAGGGAAGAGAAGGGAAGACTGAAGTTGGGGGCTGACTAGCCCGGTATATCAAATCTTTTCCTTTCTGAGCAGTGGTTCCAGCAGACTATGAAATGCATGGGTGCACTTGCTGCTGAACGTAATTGACAGACAAGAATTGCTGGCCTGAGCTGAGGATGTTCAAGGCTCAAACATTCATCTCTTAGCACTAGGAATTGCATGTAGCGTTTTAACCTTTTGGCAGTTTAAACAAAAACCTGTATTTCAGGTTGCATATTCAGCTGTAAGATTAGCAACAGGGAATTCATGGTGCTGTTGGTTTGCCATAAAATGTGAGTGTATTCTCCTGAATAACCAAACGGAGAATGAAAATCGTCTCTTTGCACTTGAGTTCTCTGTTATCCAACTGGAGCTCTCCAGAAGGCTTACCGGTTTTGGTTCTTTTGTTTTGACACATTGTATAGCTCTTGTAACCCTTGTTTCTAAGCACACTAAAACTGTTTCCGCATCACAAAGCTTATCAGATCACAAGCCATTTCACAAGGCAGTGCTTTACTAGTGAGAGCAGAAGTTTTCCATCTCTCTATCTCACATACTCTGTGCTATACCAAGTACAGCCAGTCAGATCTATCTGGTAAGAAGCAGGACAAGAGTTCTTGTGACATTACACTGTGTTAGTATTTCTAACTGGTTAAGCAGCTACTTTAGAGGACCTTTTGATAACACTCTTTGACGTTCTTCCCCTGTACTCCTTGTTGTAGTGTTAGGCTGTTATGGGTCCACCTGTGAGGAGAAAGCTCTGGCAATAGGTAACTTATATATAGTCTCTGACATCTAGTTTTCTAGCTTTGCACAGACACTCATTTAAAGACAAGGAAGGCAAATTGGACAAGTGACTCACATCTCTCTTTCTCCATGAAGGCTACTACACTCAGATCTCCACGCTGGCAGACGTCCAAGAGAACGTGATGGAATACCTGCATGTGCTCAGTCGCCCAATGGTCATCAACCACGACCATGACATTATTTGGACTGAAGCCTACATGGACAGTGCGGTAAGGACCTACAGCGCAAGTCTTTAGTCAGCAAGCAGCAGGGCCCAAGGACCAAACTGGCAAAGGTGTTAGATGCCCAGCTAGTATGGTAGGCATATAACTTATTCCAGCTTCCCATTTAAATAACTTATGTATATCAGAATCTAAATAAAATCCTCAAATTTATTTAAAACCAGGAGTTGGTTGATTGATAGAAATTACTGGTCTCTGGCTCCACTGAGACAGACAATATTTCTTTTCTGCTCACTCCTGGAGTTGAGATGTGTATGCAGACTCAGGATTGAGTCTGCAGTGACCCAGGAGCCCAAGACTAATCACACAGGCACAGCATGACTTAAGTAGCGCTTCTGTAAAAGCAGGTTACCTTCCAAAGGATTATTCACAGGTAAAATTATTTACAGCTCAGGATACGGGTCACAAAGGTTTATCTTCTCCAGCCTAGGAGCTAACTGTACACTGTTTGTGACTCAAAGATACAGATCTCAGTTTGAGAAGCAGGCTCACTCTCATTCCTTGGGCTAGCGAGACAAAACATCACTACAGCGGCCCTGTGCTTAGCCCTGCAGGTAAAGGACATATTGCAAAGAATCTGACAGTCACCATTCCCAACACCCCTTACCTCATCTCAGGCCTGCCCTAAGGGAAGACTTAAGGCATTTGGACCATGAGCAGGTGCAGGTGTTGTGTTGCCAAGGCTGCTTTGAAATTCAAAGGAGTGAAGGGAAGGACAAGGGGGTAGATTGCCACTGAAGGAGCCTTTCCCTGCATTTCCCTAAATATCAAATGTTCCTCAATCATCATTTCCACGCCTTTCTACATTGCAGAAAGAGAAAGTTGCAGCTCTTCTTTAGGGGCTCTCTGATTTCAGGAAGATAAAGGTTTTTTCCTACACTGGGCTCTTCAACTCAGAGAAATGTCTGCATTAGTGTGACAGAGCTGACCAGACATCCCCTATTCCAGATACAAACCTGAGATCTCAAGACTGTTTATACTATCCGAGGGGGGAAAATCCTTCTAGGAGCATTGAGAATGTTTCCATACACAATCCTGTTATGGGAGTGAAGTTATTAGCCCAGGTCTGTCCAGCAGTAGCTTTAGGGCATCTGCCACAGCCCTGGGGAGAAGCCATAGTTCTGGGGTTTAAGATCCACAGTGAGAAACCTAAACCTTCTGAGCTGGAGTAAAACTAGGGGTACTGAGACCACACAAACCTCAAGAAACACCTCCAAGTCATCCAGGCTTGCACCATCACGGTGCATAGGTGCTGTGCTGTTATGAGAAGAGAATGTCCCTCATCTCTGTGCTGTGGCTGACCATTGAGGCTGCAGCTATAGCACACTAGTTCTGTGAAGGTAATGTGGGGATGTCTTCTGCTGCAGGAGCTGTACCAGGTAAGAGCTGGGGACATAGCACTTGAGTGTGCTAAGCAAAACCTCCAGAAATGCCACTAGCTACCCAACAAGTTTATTCTAATAACAGGCATGCCCCCTCTGGAACTGCTCTATGGTGTCACACTTCCCAAGTCAGCCACAGGGACGTGTTTGCTGCACTTTTTTTTTTTTTTTTTCTGTATCTCTTTTCTTGGCTTGGCTTGCCATTCACTTCCTCTCCCCCAAGTTCTCCCAATTTTGATTCATTCCTCCATTCATGTATTCATTCATCTGTTCATCCGTGTCTCTCACTAGCTGCCACAGTCTGAGGAGGTAACTCCACCCCTGTGTTTTGTGAGCGTGCTGTTTCCCTCGTGTCAGTACCAGTGCTCACAGCCACAGCTGGCCTGTACATCTGGAAGGGGGTGGGGGCTGCAGAACTGGCAAGAAGAGAGGGAATGCTGGATGTACTGGGGAGCTGTGCTGTTGGTTCGGAGTTGGTAGGGGTGTCTGTGTTGTGCTGTAGCTTTGTTGACCAGTTGATCATTTTGCCATATGTCCAGTAAGTGCTGGAGAAGTTTACTTGCTGTGTGTTGGTGTGAGTGTTGCTGTGGATGGGAAGTTTCCACACAGAATCACCCAGACCACTAATTGAAGATATCAAGCTCAAATCTCTGCTAAACAACTGCATAAGATCCTTTATGGCTCCCAGTGTGTACAGTACTGGAGATAGGAGCTCATTCCTTGCCTCAACTGCATGAGAGACAGAAGGGAGATGCTACTGGCATCAAGGGATTAGGTGCTTCTGATAGCTAGGCATGTTTGGGAGACTCATTTGAGTGTATCTTGCCTGTTTCATCTCCTTTTTTGTGTGTTTTGGGAGCATCTGTTACCCCATTACACATGCATGTCCTGTATCCCCTGTAGAGATAGCTCACCATGTTGTATCTGTTTGGATTATGATTTTGTCTGTTTTTCCTAAGCTTAGATGCTTGAGTAACAAGTATATATAAGCAAGCTCTATGTGTACTTGTGCCTTTTAAATATTTGCCTGTGGTGTTTCTCATTTGTGGTATTCATGTTTGCAATATAGTTGATAGCTTGTTTGTGATTTTGCTCGTATTTGTGTTGCTTTTCTCTATTCTGTGCTCCTTGTGTTGGTGGTTTTTACGCTTTTGTTGCATAAGTGTTCATGTCTATGGTCCCAATGCGTGGTGGGTATAAATTCTGCCACCATTTCTACAGGCTCCTGTCTCTTCATTAAAACAGAGCTTTAATTTCTCCTGTTTCAACACATTTCACTGGCTTTTTTCCCATCCTCATCACCCCACATGAGCAAGCATCTATCCCACAATCCTCTTGGATACAGAGTATTGAAAAGTGCTACCGTCTGTTTTTAGAGGGGTGTAGGAGGCAAGGAGGTGGCTAATTGTAATCAGCATCTGGAGTCCTTGGGAATTCCAATGCCTTTCGTTCGGGTTATCTGTGCTATTGCATTTGCTAACATACAGCTCGTTGTTCTGTGGCAGCTCTTTGCATCTCAGGCTCAAAGTCTGTTGCTCATGACAACAGTGGCTATGCCAGTCTTCAGCAAAAAGAACGAAACGGTGAGTGCAACGGGGGCTTTGGTCTCTTTCCATCCAGCAGAGGAGAAAGGATGCAGCAGACCTTTGTGGGGTTTTAAAACCCATGGGTCTCTGAAAGAAGAGCTGACCATTAGGGGCTGCAGTAGACACCTCTGGCAGAATGGGTGGCTGATAATTTATCTGACAGAATGATAGTCTGTCGTTTCCTCCGAATGCTATTTCTTTAAAATACCCCTTCAATATGACACTTCTCCCTGTTTTATCCATTCCATTTTCAAACTGAGCCTAATTCACAGACCCATAAAGTTTCAGGCTGGAAGAGATCATTACCTTGTCAGTCTGTCCATTTTATTGCAGACCTTTACATCTCATAGAGATGGTCTTTCATGAGCCAAATAACCTGTGTTTGGCAAAATTGTCATTGAAGAAAGGCATCCAAAACCGAGCTCTCCATTGTGGTTTCACACTCTCCATTAAAAAATGATGTCTATTTTCCAATTTCAATTTGTCAGACCTCACCTTCCTGTCATAATGGCTTTCTCTTTTAGATTAAAAAGCCTGTACCCTTTGGTATCTTTCCCTAGGAAGCAACTACTATACTGCAGTAAAGTCAAACCCATCTATCTTTTGATACAATCAAAAGGTTGAACAATTTAGGTATCTTTGATAAGGGCATTTCCTTTGGGCTCCGAAGCCCTTTAGACACTCTTTTCCATACCATTTCTAGTTTCCTATCATCCTTTTAAAATGGTGGACAGTACCTTACCATTGCTGTACAAGGAATAAACTCTTCATCCAGGTCATACAAACGCTTGTCAGCCTTCTTCACTTGAGGCTGGCCTAAACCTGCAGTGGGAATCTGTGTGTCATTTTTCCATCATGCTCCCCAAATACTTATTAAAACAACCAGTCATGAGGATTTCCTGCATTCCTTTTTCCTGGGATAACAATTTTGCATTTTGCAGTTGATTTAGTTGACCCAAGTTATCAACCAATCCATGTTGTTTTGCATGATGGCCTTGTCCTTACACACACTGAATGCAGGTTTTTGTCCTCCAAATTTGTTTTCAGTGATTTTATTTTACTTCTGAATCATAGTAAAAAACACTGACTAGCATTGGGTAGAAATATCCCTCTCCATAAACACTGGAGCAACCTCTTCAGACTTCTAAGATACGCAGGTTGGTTTTAAATCAACATATTCACACAAGCCTAGAAAGAATACATGAGAGACAAGTAGGAAGGCAATAATGTGTACTCAGGTAGAAAACCAATCAGGTTTTGCTTCTGAAAATGAATTCTGCTTTTTGTTTTGTTTTATTTTTAGCGATCTCATGGCATTCTCCTGGGTGTGGTGGGCTCTGATGTACCACTGAGGGAGTTGTTAAAACTTGCTCCACGGTATAAGGTAAGATTGAGATAATCCAGTTTGTTACTTTGCACAGCAAAGTCACTATTCATTCTTCCATGGGCATGAATGAAAAATCCTGCCTCTGTCTATAGGAAGAACTATGAGCATAAAGCAAGAGATGTTGGACGTGGTGATGTGTATTTCTATATATAGCACATGGGAAATCATCCTTTACTAAGAGTTCTTAGGGTGCTTCAGAAGCACAAGAACTGGATGATCCAGTAGACTGAGAACAGGTCATGGAGGCTTTACATATTGATGGTCACAAACTTTGATCCCTCAGATGTGATACAGATCTGACAACATATCTCAGAAGAATTAAAGTTTTATATCCAGGTCCCAGTGGATAAAAGCTGCCATGGCAGCTGGCCAAAAATAAACTAGCTTCGCTGTCAATATTCTTAGCAGAAAAACTGAGAACTAAATGGACTATGGAGAGCCAGCTTTTCTGCCATGCCTAGAGGTTCCTTTCTCCAGATCAGCATGAAGATTTCTTGGCAGGACAGCATACAGGGAGTTGGCTCTTACTTGCTTGTGCTGTACCTAGATAGAGTATTTGTTCTCCAGAGTTGTTAGTCCAACAACTTCCCATTAGCTCTACACTCAATATATCTAAAAAAAAAAATAAAAATCATCCATAGGAAACTCCCACACACATGCACTGTTTAGTTTGTTTTCTGCTGTAAATTATGTGCAGTGACCTTTTGTTCAATCAGTCTGCACACCAGGAGACAGAAGCCCATCTGAGGATCACCATGAAGTGAGACAATCTGAGCCATCACTTCAAATTTTCAGTTTCTCTTAAATAACTATCAGATAACTCCTATCAGTTAGGCAGTTGTCCAAAATCTGATTGCTGAAGACTCAGAGGACTGAAAGTGCTGTCGGAAGCTATGAATTTGTGTGGGGCTTCCAGACATGGATGCAGGGCAGACCATTCACATGCAGTTGTAGGAAATGATCCTACAGTCAACTCAGGAACTTTGAGTGTTGAGGTGCATGCATGCAGCGTGCAAAAGCTAGCTGGTTTGAGTCTGGGGGAGCCTTGTCTGGGACTGTCTTGCCTTCAATTTTTATACATGTTTATTTTCTCTATAAGACTAATACCTTTTCATCTTCCTCTCCCAACATCACTCAAAGGCCATGTGTCACAATAATCCTTTTTTCTAGGCCAAGAAGGAACACTCTTCTTTCCTCCGAGCAGTGCCAGGGAAGGAGGGAAAATTATTTAAAGGATTTCCTTATATCAGAGGCAGGACACAACTTCCCAGAAACTCTTCCAGCTCCAGAATGGTTTGGAAACCTAGGATCCTCAACTCAAGTCCCCTGGCATGTGGGTTACAATACCAGAGTTACAGCCCTTGAGAGTTCATAGATTTATGGTCGTGCTTTCTGAGCTGAGAAATTTCAGCTTTAATAGGCCAACAAAGAAGTTTGCTACAATCCTTATCCAATGTCTTGGTTCCATTCTTGCCACGCTGAGCTGAGCTCAGCATGCCTTGCGTAACTCTTTCACGTAGAAAGAGTCCAAAATTTTCATCTGGGATATGTGAAGTACAGAATTCATTCCCTCCAAAAAGGCACAGAAGGATTGCAAATTACTTAGCTCCCCAATTCCCTGCTGTTGTCCCTCCAGGGTTGTCTCTATAGGAATATAAAGCTGCAATGTTTTTTTGAAGATAGAAACCTTAGCCATTCTTGTTTTCCTTGAGACACCTCTTGTTCTGGCAGGCACAGGCTATCAGCAGGTTTTTAGCAACTCACAGTTTAGCTGGAATTTGTGTTATATATGGGCTTGATCTGAGTAATTGCTCTCTCAGAAATCTATTGCAGATCAGGTCAGCCAGTGTCTGCTCTTGTTAGATTATGCTATTCCTTAAAAAGCATTTTAAGACTACAAGCTCGTACAACTGGCCTGGTCTTGCCAACACTGAAACATAATGCAGAGCTCTTCTGAAGACTGCCCGGGCTTCCAGGGAAGCCAACTGTGAGATTCATACTGTGTTCATTCACTGCTGTGCATACGTCGCAATGGGCAGACAGACCTGTCACCACTGTTTCCATACTGTTTACACCATTCGCCATCACTGCCCGTTTTAGTGCAGCACTGGCATGTCTGCTGTGGAGAGTTTATTCTACCTCTGGGTGGTAATTGTCCACTGGGACAATCACACTCCAGGAGGGTGTCATTTTTGGAACATGTACACAAACCAACTACCTGCCCATCCTTTTGTGCATCCAAGCATAGCCAGCCTGCTCAGACAGAGCAGCCAGAGATAAATAGTTTGGAATGGACCCTATTTTCTGCTGGTCAATACCTTTAAAAGGAAGATATTTCTGAATATTGGTGGTGCTGGTGGTGCCAGGGTATCAGTGGCACCCATTACAGAGCAGTGTTTCTAGCTAAGGCACTAATTATTCTAATAACCTTTTCTCCAGCTGGGTGTCCATGGATACGCCTTTCTGAACACCAACAACGGCTACATCCTTTCCCACCCGGACCTCCGTCCTTTGGTATGTATAGCTGTGAATTTGAGAAACTTTGCTTACTTAGAAACAGTGTTTTTCAGGGATGATCCTCATTTCTCATGTCTTATTGAGCTTCAAAGTCTACCAGGCTCCGATATACAGGCACCCAGGAGCTTGAGGGCCAGAGAAATCAATCCCACATACATAGATGTATACACGCACACACATGTGTATGAAGTGTAAGGCACCCTGCTGTTCTCCATAAAAGTGCATGTGAGGGCTGTATTTATGGACACTTGCTGTGCTGTGGGTTCACATGTATCTGTGTCCATGCAAGGTGTCACTGCTGGGCTGAAGAAACAACTCGCCTCACTTGGGCATATCTCCCTCAAGAAGATTCAGCATGAGTAGCACCCCAGTAATAGCTACCCAGCAGCTGCAGTGTTGGCCATTTGGGGAATCTGTGACTAGCAAGGTTCAGTACCACAACTCTTAGTAACATGGTAAGTCGGAGACAATTTAGGGACCAGTAGGCTGTGAAGACCTTCTGGGACTTAGAGTGGACACAAGGACAAAGTATCTCCCTCACGGTGCCACCTGGAGCTCCAGGCCGCACATCTGTCTGCAAAAGCACAGCTAGCCTTGTTACTCAGACACCCAGGCACACAACGATTCTACACTTCATACACTTGTCTGTGGGCACAAATCCACCTGTGCACAGCTGTGTTAGTGCGGTTACTGGCAAGAGAAAGTGTCACCAGAAGACTTCACAGTAGCTGTCTTCAAAAAGGCGGCTTTGCACAGGGAGATTACAGCTACAGGTAGTTACTTCCCTGTTCCCATGAACAGAAGAGACACATCCAGTTTCCAGGATGGGGTAAGGCAAAGCTGGGCAAGGGCAGTGCTTTATCCTCCACTTGAAACTCAGCTCTCGTAGTCTGCTTCACACCTTTTCCCTCACCTTGAAAATTATGGGGAAATAGCTCTCTAGCAATAGTTAGCCCTAGGTGAAAAGCCTATCTTGCTGTCAGTGGAGTCAAAGCCTAATTCCCATCAGAAAAGATCTCCTGCTGGTATTATAGTGTTAATGGGGTTACACTCTTAGCTGTGGGGGGAAACCCCCTGATTTCCTGCCAGCTAGTGAATTTGTACTGATCTATTTAGAAAAATATTCTCACAAAGGAGGCTCTAGCCTTTACCTGCAAGTTTACCTGTTTTGCTGCCTGTCCCTTGCTCCTGGATCAGTCTCTGCCACTTGAACTGCCCTAGCCCCATGCTGCATGCGTAAAGAATTACACAGTATAGGACCAAGAAGGCACTTGCATTCAAATGCTGTCTTCCCAGTCAGAGAATAAATGAGAAGTTTTTATTTTTCATATTAGATATCAATCCCTAAAGGGTTACTTTAGGAAGTTATCTATCCACTTACTCCACTTACTTGGGTACTTCTCTTTTTTTTTTTCTTTTTTTTTTTTCCTTTTCCTAAATAAATGCTAGTATAAAGAAGGAAAAAAACTGAAGCCTAAACCAAATTACAACAGTGTAGATCTCTCAGAAGTGGAATGGGAAGACCAGGATGAAATAGTGAGTATCAGAAAGTTAATTTAGCCCTCTTTTGTATGTCCTTCTTTCTATTACTTTGTGTGCTTGTATGGAAGGGTCTGGGAAGCAGAAGGCACCCCTGTTTTTTTTTCTGTGCTTGAATGGCCCTGACTAAGACAGACTGGTGATGCTCTCCTACCTACTGCCTGTGTTCCTTTCCAGTATAAGTTTTACTTCTAATGGAACAGGGAAGGAAGGTGACAGCAGGAGGAAAGAAGCACTGTGGAGGCTGCTCCACAGAGCAAGTCTGTGTGTATGTTGCCCAAAGGCTGCCTTAATACAAAGACAAGATAGCCATCTAGAGCGTGGCAGTGTCCCATGATGTCACCTATACCTGTAGCATGTGAGATATAGCTGAAGCCACTCAACTGATGAGATCTGCAATGAGGAAGAAAGTGCATTCAAAAAGAGACTAAAGTTTACAGTCACCATTAATAATAGACAGGATACAGGACTTAGGCACTTGAGAAAAACAAATTTGCAGAAACCATCTTATTGCACGGGTGTGGATGCACTGAAAAGAATAGCTGATCAGAAAGAAAAGATGAGAAAATATCTTTT
Organism: Nycticryphes semicollaris; assembly: GCA_013400055.1. Taxonomy (NCBI): domain Eukaryota; kingdom Metazoa; phylum Chordata; class Aves; order Charadriiformes; family Rostratulidae; genus Nycticryphes; species Nycticryphes semicollaris. The sequence continues at coordinate 134,787 of VXBJ01005700.1, forward strand.
CTACTATCTTTTAAGCAAAATTATTAAAAAATTATAAATGAGAAATAGCATGCACCTTAACAGCTGCACATTGTCACATTGCACAACTAGGAACCCAGATATGAAAAGGTAGAGAGGTTCCTCTTAGGCTGGTTTTCTTTTACTCAGAAGAATTAGGAGAGAACAGATACTTAAGTTACTAAGATAAGAATTTAATTTGGAGTAAGATAGAATTAGCTGTGGGACACATGCTTCTGCGTTACAGGGGAGGCTGCTGAGATAAACAGATCTGATGCTAAAGATATCCACTTAAACAGGTAGGGCAAACAAGCTGCCGAGCAAGAGGATCAAAGTAGCTACTGTTGTTAGTGCAGGCCAGGTACAAAGGGCCACACCAAAGGAGCTTGGGAAGTGGGAGAGTGGAAAATTGAGAAAGGGAACACAACAGGACTGGGTGAGAAACGTGGAAAGCAAGACGAAAATAAGAGGCTTTAAACTCAGTGGAACAACCAAGGTGCAGGTTGTTGATGCCTTTTAGGAGCTCTGTTGGCATTGTAGTTTTCTCTCTCACTGGAGGCACTTTCAGAGCTGCTCCTCTTTACCTAGTTCACTATTTTACAAAAAAAAAAAAAATATCCAGGAAATGAGAGGACTTTGCTGTCATATTTGTTTGTTTTTTCTCTGACCAAATAACACTGGTACCTGAATGCAAATATAATGCAAAGTGTGAAGTTTCTGCCTGTAAAACTAGACAGTGAAAATAATACGTCAAAAGAGGCATGAAAAACCAAGCCACTTTGTGTTCCTGTAATGCATCTTCCAGAAGAAAGATTGCAGTCACTGAGGGTACAGAGACAGTGACGTGAATGGTATCTGCAGTGTGACTTCAGCAAGTCTAGAGACTCTCAAGATACACCCACTGCAGCAGAAAGCTGCCAACATTTCAACACTTAGATTTGCAGCTATGGTATTAGATCAATGACAGACTCAACATCAGTTGCAGTATAATCTCAGCAACACTGATAAGTTGCAAATTCAGACTGGAAAAACATGCCCAAGTGCTAATGATGTGTGATACAGCCAGCTGCTAAAAAAACAATCTAGGAGAGGGAAGATGGCACTCTCTGGAACATACCAATAGTACTATCTGCAGCTGGGCAGCAAGGAGGTTTGGGCTTGCTTGTAAAGCAACACAGGGATATTCTCAGTATGAAGCGAAAAGGGAAGAGCTGAGGGATCCTTCCCAGCAGCCCAGGAGCTGTGACCCCAACAGATTTTCTTCAGCCTTGACGAAGTCACTGAAGAAGAAAGTAGCCTGCAAGCATATTGAAACTGAGTGGCAAAACACCTTGATGTTGTGATACCCCTCAGGTAAACTGTATGTCTGTGTTGGTTTGAAACTACAAAGCAGATAGGGAAAAGGATTTGGCAGCACTCACTGCCAGTGATGAGGACAGCACGGACTCATTGCCCTGGAGCTGTTGGGGGTGTTGGGAATGAGTACTTCAGCACACACCAGGCCACCCTTCATCCAAACTCTGCTAGACATTTTTCAAAGTGGAGGCCAGCAAGAGATAGCCAGAAGTGTCCTGCATAAAAAAAACCTGAACATTCTGGGGTCTCTCGGATACCAGGACTGTAATTGACTTCTCAATGTAAAAAAAGCTATTGAGGAAGAAGTAGCAAACCTGGATTATGGCACCAACCTACAGCAACCATCACCTGGAGGCCAGGCATAGGACAAGTTACCCACCCGCACACTAGCTGGAGCTGAGAAGATCCAAGGAGATCTCAGATACCCACTGACTTACTTCTCCACTGCCTTACAGGACAATGAGAGAGGCCTGACATTCAAGAAGATACCAACAATAGCTGAAGTAAGCCCAAAACCCATAGAAAACGCTGCAGGCTATCAGACCAGAACACGAGAGTATGCCATGGCTCTGGCAGGAGGTCAAAGGCTCTTAGCCAAAAAAAGAGTAATAGTACCAGTCAGTGTTTTGATTTCCAAGATGTGGGCCTTGGGAAACACAAGCTTTATACTCTAGGTCTGTAAATAACCCACATCAAACAGCCATAATAAACAGAACTGTGGCCTTGTAACACAAATGCAGTTGAGACCGGCCAGCAGCTGAATAGAGGCCTGTCTCTGGAAGTAAGGAAGCAATTTGTGTGGATGAATAAGTTACTTCCCACCTTTTTTTTTTTTTTTTTCTTCTCTCCAGGCTGAAGCAATAGCCTGATATGCTCTGGCAGGCTGTGTATAAAGTTAAAGCCCCTGCACTTGTGGAAAAATTCCCTGGCTCTTTCTTGCAAGAGGCTGGGAGTCACTGTGAAAATTACATTTTGCCTTTGGAACCTGGATTGAATAAAGTGGTCTTCTCACTGCCTACCCTGCCATCATACAAGTCTTACTTTGCTTTGTTAAACAGCTGCTTTGCTGCACCTCAGAAGTGGGGCTGAATACAGCCTATAATTTATAAATCAGTTTTAAAAGCGTCGAAGATTTTTGGAATCAGTCTAGGGGAGTTAGTGGCTTTCTCAGGTGTCTCCTCTTTCAGGCTCTCAAAGCACTCTGTTAATGACTTTCTGGCTGCCAGAAAAGTGAAGTTTGAATTTTGGACTGGTAATTTCATAGCTTCCAGATCCTTTCCTTTCTTTAAAAAGACGTATCAACAAGCTTTCATTATAAACTGTTATCATTCTGTGTCAATTAGCAGCCTGACTGAACAAGGATCCTGACCACTGAGAAAAGGTTCTCAGTTTAAAAGAAGCAATAAAGAACTGGGTGTGGGGAGGGAACCAGTCGCTTCTGCCAGCCCGTGTTCGTTAATGACAAGTGGCTCTATTAATTCCTGTCCAGCCCTGCCTGGAGATGCTAATACCAATCTTGTTCACCTCTGCAGCTGAGAAGTGCCATGATCAATGGGGAAACGGGCTACCTCTCTATGGACGTGAAGGTCCCTGTGGACAAAGGGGTAAGAAATTATCCTTCTGTTCAGGTCACAAAGAGAGAGGGGGTGGCAAATGGAGAAGAACCACAAAGGATGTGGGTTTTTAATGCTCAGCATTTCTGAGTGTGAGGATTTTATTGTTTCACCACATCCATAACATGTGCACTAAAGACATAAAATAGAGCATCGTTGCAAGTGCTCTTTATACCTACTGGCCTTCTGCTCTTATAAAGGCATTGGAAATACCTCACAGCTCCTTGCAGCATTTGGGTAAAGCCAAAATCCATGTCATTCATTGTTTACAGGGCTGTGAAATGAATTGGAGATCTTCAAGAGTTTAGAATGGGGAAAGACTATGCTGAGCTGACCTAGAAAGAAAGAGGTTTGGAGGCTATTTTGCAACTCCCTTTCCCTACCCAAAAACACTCATGAGAACTTTGTCCCTCAACCTGTCAGAACGTGATTTCCTTCATCCAGGTCCAGGATTAAATTTCTATGCAAATATTTACAGATGTTTTATGAAAAGTTCTAGTGAAATGGAGACTTTTGAACGTTCCCTACTAGCTCTAATGTAGGTTTATACATCTTCCCTTGGAATCAGTGCAAAATCATCTTGTACATTGACATTCACTGGTACTTTTTCATTCAGGTTTATTTAACTCCCCTAAATATTTTGGCTTTCATCATTTCCTGTTAGGAAGTATTCCAGAGTCCTGCAAGTTACACTGCCCAGAAGTCTTCCATATTTCAGGAAAATTTTCCATCTTTTATAGAGAGCATTTTTTTTTCAGCGAGCAGGCTGGCTAAACTGCTCCCGCGCTAAGCCACAGTCAGCACCAATTCCAAGAAACCAACTGCTCACAGCCACCGCTGAAATGGTGCCATTTCCTAATGAAGACACCCCTCCATTTCCTCTGAATGGTTGCACTGCTAGATCTCCTAACTAAATTCTCTGTTCTTGGTGTTTGCCAGCTGTCAGGTACCTGTCAATGGCTTTGTCCTTCTCTTGGGCCTTGCCAACATCTATCTGCCTTTGAAATTCTTTTGCACTTTTCAGTCCCAGCAGTTAAGCAATTATTTTTTTTTCCCTTTGTCTCTTGTATCATTTCTGTTACACAAGTACCAGGGCTTCACTGAATTATTTGAGTACTGTTTCCCTGTTGCTGTGTAGAGACCATCTATCCTCTGCATAGGGTTTTTCTGAATAGGGAGCCCCAAATCTCCTTCCTGCTGTCCCTTCAATTTATTCTCACCCAAAGCTGCACCAGAACAGCTGCCTTCATTTCCAAGTTTCTTAGCTATTTTTTCCAGTTGCCATTTTTCCACGCGAACCCCATGCCCTTTTGTCCAGTCTCTCTAATTTTGGGGGCTGTTGGGACTTTTTCTCAGTATGCAGAGAAATAATGGTTCAGGTTGTCTTGACTGTACCTAAGGGCTCCTAAGACAGAGTCTGCCCATTCCTCTCATTAGATCATTTTCCCTCAATACCCTGTTGTTTACTGTTCCTTTTTGTTTACAGTACTGCAGCCAATTCTCACTCCACATCTTATTCAAGCTCACTTAAACTGATTCTTTAGGATAAAATTTCATGAGAAGCTGTTTCAACTGCTTTATATAAACCCAGATACATTGCATGTCCTTTACTCCCTTTATTCATTACCTTTGTTATCCTGTCAGAAAAGCAATCAGGGTTTTGCAGCAAGATCTATTCTTTGTAAGTCTAGATTGCTTCTTTTGCTAGCTTAACCTCTTTCTCTGTCTCTGAGCACATTCAATAACATTCCTTCTGAGTCATCCAAAGATACACATTTAGTATAGTTTAGGGACATCTTTCTGCTCCCCTAATCAGGGAAAAAAAGATAACAAAAAGCAGCCTTGGTAAGAGATATTATCTGGTTTATTCTGTGACTCTGCAAGCATTATGAATTGTAATATGAGACTGAATCTGAGTATGTGACAGTTTTGCTATTATCACACGGAGCGAGGACCGGAAGCGAAACTTAGCAATTCCCGCTTGTACTCCGCTAGCTGATGAAGCAGAGCAGCCTTGAAACAAAGAAAGTGCTGACAGAGCCTTGAAACAAAGAGAATGAGGCAGTCAGGCAGCAGGGAGAAGGGTTGAGTGAAGGCGATAGAAATTATTCTGTCAGCTACATAAATGTTGATTCCCCAGGTTGGTCTCAGGAAGGTATTGAGAGCGGCGTGAGATAGAGAGGGAAAAACAAGGACCAAAGACAAGGGGCGGTTGTTTGACAGATCTAGTGGCAAAAATGCCTTTGCTTGCAGATGGGGTATAAAAGGGTTTAGACTGTGAAAGCAGAAGATTAAGGACATGGGTAGAAGCTGTGGCAAACCGCTGATAATGGCATTAATTAGGACTGCCTGCCTAGTACAATGACAATACCAAAACTGGAAATACATGTACTCCCAGACCACAGGTGCTGGTAGTCAGCCATTCTCTTGCTGTGCCAACATGCCCTTGTTCTGGTTTTCTCCCTTGCACTGCGCTATGTAACAAAGTTCTGCCTGATCATCCTCAGCCCCACTTGGCTCAAGGATGCCTCTATCTTCCTTCCCATGGATAAGGGGTGATACCCTCCAGCCGTCCTGGGGAAGGCTGACCAGCCATTACCTCCCATACCCACACAGAGGTTTGCCCTCCTTCTCACCAAGCACAAGTGCTGAGTGCTTTGGGCAGATGAGCAGGTCAGGGGAACAAAGGTTAAGCAGAACAAGCCTTGCTGAAAGAAAGGTCTCAGAGTAGTAGCACCCCTGGGCTATTTTCTGTTGCATCCTTTCCCCAAGGGCAGGCCTAAACCTCCAGGTGTTCTTCTTCCCTGTGACTCTTTGCTATCAGATCAGAGCATATTAGCAAGGAAAGGGAAGGTTAATACCTCATGTACCTTCCCCACAGTCACCAAAACACCATATTCCTCGGGGATATCACAGCACTTTTGGACCATCTCCCCTCAGCACAAGACTCGGACCCAGTTGCTCAGCAGTACACAATTGCCATGCAAGGAGAGAGAAGGGAGGGATTGGGGCTGAGCCATCTGCCACGTCCTCACCTGACAGTAACCCTCCTTCCCGATCAGCCCACCTGCTGTGTGCACAAACTCGGGGCACACCGTGGATGGAGCCGTGGATGGCTTGCCCTTTCTGCCTCCTTCCACTTCCACTGCCGCATGGCTTGAGCAGGTTAGAGCAGGCGCGACTTTCCCTGGGGAACACTGACTTTTCTGTGTTCACTCCCTGTCTCCCACACACATCCTCTCACCTCGTTTTCAGACCAGGGCTGGGATTTTAAACATATTAGGGTTCATATACTGGCATAAGGGTTGGATAGAAACTTTCCAAAAACTTTTCTCCTTTGGAAAAGAGTTCCACTGAAATCAACACTTTCCTACAGGAAAAGGCCAGTCTGGCAAACAGCTGAAGTTCTGAAGCAGCTTTCAATAACCTGAAATGTCTTCAGTTGAAATGTCAGTCTGAAAAAAATATTTTCATGTGAATCAAAATGGCTTGGATTTGAATCAGCACTTTTGTTTAATTTGAAAATGTAAATTGTTTCTTTTACTGATTTTTTTCAACAAAATTGGAGTATGTTAATGTTTTGTCCCAGTTTGGCATGCAAGCAAATGTCTGAAATCTCAACATTTCCCACAGGAGTGGGGAGACTTGGCCCTGGCTGCCCACCCACACGGTGGGTAGGTTTGCCATCCTTCCTCTCCTTCCACCCCACCTCTCCTCCCTACCTTCCTCCCTGAGCCCCCCTCCTGCTGGGCATGATGGTGATGTGCAAAGCCATCAAGGTTGCTCTGTATGGCAAAAGAGCAGCAGGGCCCCAGCGTGTTGGCTCAGAGGGTGCGAGAGGCCGGGCAGCTTCCCCTCAGCCCTTCCTGCAGCCTGTGCAGGAGCCCTAGAGCAAAGAAAGGCTTAACTCAAGCCCTAGATGGAAAGACAGAGTGGCTGCCTGGATCCTGAAAGTCACAAGTTGCTGAATATGCTGAATACTGCACATTCATCCCTGGCTCCAGCCAGCCCTAGCAGGGTGTGAAGTCTTGGTAATGACCAACTGCTTTCACTTAGCCTTGGGGACGTATATCCCAGGTCCCCATCATCACCATGCTCTGGGTCTGTCAAATGGTCTCTCACTTTCTTACTCATGCTCTTCTTCCAGAAAAGAGTTCTCTTCCTCACCAATGATTATTTCTTCACGGACATCAGTGGCACACCCTTCAGGTGAGCAAGGACTCCCATGACACCAATAGGGTGTTATCAGAGTTCCTACCTTCAGGACTTTTTCTTCATAAAACCAGCTACGATTCATGAGCAGAGCAGTGTGAATAACTAGCTGCTTTGCTCCTGTAGCCGTTGGGGTCCACTCAAGAGAAATATTGTGATTTGTCTGAAGTTCAGAGTCCAAAAACTATACCTTAGGTGAAGCATGTTGTTTCATTTCAGAGAAATGGGACATCTGCAATTTTCAGTTCCACTGAATATGTTTTATGTTCTGGTGCATGGCCCTAAGCAAAGCATTGTTATAAACTGAAAATTATAAAACATCACATAAGAAACCAAGCAAAAATTTGTGGTTTTTCCCCAGCTGAAGTGGTTTGAAATTGGCATAGATTTGAGAAATGTTATTGGTGACCCAAACTTACAACGCTGGCCAAAAAAATTGCCACCAAAAATGTTTCATAGCTCTGGAGACAGGGTTCCTTAGCCTCTTGGGCTGAAATCGGATCTCGCTTAATCCTCTTTTGATTATGTTCTTTTCTTGAATAGCTATGGAGGGAGTTAATGTCTTTAAAGGTTGTAATTGCAGGGAACGCAGTGTCATGTTTAGGGATTACTCCTCTCCTTGCTGACATACCCTCTGTTTTCCTTCCTGCCTGCAGCCTGGGTGTTGTGCTGTCCAGGGGACACGGGGAGTACATTCTGCTGGGGAATACTTCAGTGGAAGAAGGTAGGTTAATTTGAAATAGCCACACTGTCCTAAAGGACAAGGTGTAGCTCCTCTGAACTTCATTCCTTCACTTCTCCTTCCCTTTATGTGTTATCTGGTTTCAGGTTTGCACGACCTGCTCCAGCCAGACTTGTCTTTAGCAAACGAATGGTAAGTGGAGGAAATCCTCTCAATGACACGGCACTTTGTCATGAGATCTTGGCAAAGTTCCCAGCAATTTGGTTTGAGTTTACCACCCTCTGTGGCCTAGAGAAAAAGCAATGTTGTTCAGGAACTGTATCTGGAAAGATCTGAATGTCTCCAGGCAGTTCATTCCCACCAATTCTTTCGGGAGATCCCACCAAGGCCTGGCACATCCCTCTGCTATGAAACATCTCCTGAGACTTATCTGTCAGTTTTCTGTGCTCAAACTTATTTCATTCCTCCTCGTGTTGTTCAGAATTGTGCTACAAAACCTACAGTATGTCAGACCTGTCAAGAAATTTTGTTGCAAGCTTAGTGAGAGATTGAAAAGCTTTTTTTAAATTCTAGCTTATTTTTGGTTGGAATTCTTCTGAACTGAGACTAGACCTAATTTCTAGTGAACATGGAGGTGATTTATGACCCCTGTTTCAATAGCAAGCATAATTTATGGGTTTGCTTGGTTTGGATATGAAGCAGGGTGAAGCATGGCACCTTCCTTTTATTGCTGTGAGGTTTGGGATTTTCATGAACCCAACATTCAGTTACACGCTCAGGCACATGAACCCCGTCTGAATCAAAGCCAAAATAACTATAGTCAAGAAGCCCTGCAGCCCTTCACACCTCTCATTACACTGTCAAGTTTCACAGGCAGCACATTTGAGACACAAGAAGTGACTTCTCCTTCTTCTACTCCTAACTTGGAGTGTCAGCTTACCACACTTTACATATTCATTTCTCTTAGACTTCTCTCATAAATCACTCCTTTCAGCCCCTTTATGAGTTGTAATGCTCTCTTATAACCTCTTCCTCCCTTTTGTCCTGTCAATGAAAAGTATAAATTGGAGGCAGGATTACTAAACTGGTTTATTTTATAACACAGTGCATTTGTAATACTCCCACTTCTCCCCAAACCGTGTCCTGAGGCTGCTGCAGCTGTGTCCCTTTGGGAAAGCTTTTTTTTTTGCTACTGTATCATACTGCAAAATCATTCCTCATCTCACATGTTCTCTGTCTCTTGCTTTTTCTGCTCCCAGCCTGGCCTTACGTTGCATGTGACCCTCTGCTTTTCAGGTCCTTCCATCACATTTTTACTGGTCATAGATATACACAGGTACACATCTTACACAACATGTAATACAGATAATTACTGGAAGGATTTGGGACTGCTATGTTGTGTTGTGAGCTTGTGCTGGAGAACGTAATGGCAGCCCTGCTATACACAGCAGTCAGATTAATTGGTGCTTGGTTTTGGTAGGGTTTGATTTACAGCCACATGGTTAGACGTTGAGTGGGCGCAGCATGCAGCAGCAGCAGCAAAATCTTTACAGCCCGAGCCTTCTCACTGAATTTTTGTTTGCAGTTATTTTTTAACAGAAGCATTTTCTTGACTGTGGTTTCTTTTTGCCCTTGCGGGCTTCTTCTCCCCTCCCTGCCAGGATTTACTGCATCACCGACATTGATCCAGACCACAGGAAGCTAAGCCAGCTGCAGGCTGTGATCCGTTTCCTCACCGGAGAGGAACCTGACCTGGAATGTGAGTCCCAGGCCCTGCTGAGGTGTTCCTGTACCTATCACAGGAGAGAGGGGACTGTGACACACTGATGGCAGACTGAGCTCACGTAGGCAGGACTGAACTCAAGCCCAGCATAATTCACGTGTGGAAATGAGCTGAGGATCCACTTCCTTGTGTCTGTCAAAGACTTATGGAAGCCTTATTGAAGGTCTCAGCATAGGAAATACTGGAGAGTGAAAGGCTTGAATGGAGCTTGGTGGGGGCTGCACAGCATGTTTAAGACAGACTGACCAGCTGGGCTAGAGGGGGTGATGGCAGGAGGAGCCAAGAAAGCTGCTGTGACTACTCTGCTCCCCAGGGCCCCAGCCAGCATCCTCCGAGGGCTGCACGGTGCCATCTAGACAGATGGATTTTTCAGAACAAGGATTATTAATCTTGTTTTCCAAACACAATTAGTAACTGATTTGAGGAAAAAATTGCTACAGGATGATTATCTTTCCTGCTCTCCCTGCTGCTCCTCCCTTGTACCAGGTCCCATTCTCTAGGCAACATGAGCCACACAAGCAGCTGATACAGCACCACTACAGAGTGGGATCTCAATCGGGGGGGCAGAGGTGGGCAGCTGTGCAGGGGAACTCCCTACAGCAATTTAGCTTCAGGATGTCCTTCAGCTCACTTCACTCTCCATGGCTTCAGCTTCCTTAGCTGTGCTGAGTATTTTGCATGTAATACTCTACCTGAGAGGCCCCAGTCTTCGGTAAAATCTCTTAAAACTAAAATCAAATGTAATCCAATAATTGTTCCTCTCTTGCACAAGGCTGAAAAGAGGAGGAGGCCAGGGAGGAGAAGGAGGAAAGTTTCAAGAGAGCTGACTATGAAAAACATGCAGTCTTGCAAGTGCTATTGAGGAAAAACAAATATGATTTGGACGCATCCTAGATATGTGGGGCCTGGAGAGAGAAATATCTGGTGGCGACCTCTGGTTTGGAGGTTGTCTGAATGACAACGAGGATGGAGAGATGGATCCTGACAGCTGGATCAGAAAGGAGAAAGGAAGTTGGGAGAACTTGAGAGAAAATGTTTGAGGAGACCTAGGATGTCAGCCCAGAAAGTGGAGCCAGAAACACTGAAGTGATGGGGGTGGCTCCACCTAGAAGAGCACTGAAAGGGGCATATCTGCAATGCCATAGCCATTACATTCTCAAAGGAGATGAATGCAAGCAGGGCAATACAGAAATGAAGTAGGTCAAATAAAAGGGGTTTTATGGGGTTTTATGTCATTTTAGCACAGGATGATAGCTTGAACCTTCCTAAATACCTCTCATTTCCAATTCAGGGTGGAATAGACTGGTAGCCTACACTGGCCTGAGCATCTGGTGGAAACAAGGACAGGACAGAGCTTTGTGAGACTTACAGGAAAGAAGGAGGGCTAACAGAGAAGACAATGAGCACAAGGACAGAGTAGAGACCACAAGGAAGTCACAAGTGGTTTTGAAGAGAGCTTCTTGAGTGGAATGGGGTGGCTGGTGTCCAGCCACAGGGTGCCACAGGGCACCCAGAAGAGAGGTCAAGGCAGGGATTTGAGGCAATGGCTGTGGACAGCCTGTTCAGTCAAAGAGAAGGTTGAAGTGAAGGTCGAAAGCCTCACTTGCCCACACTTGCAAACCCAAACCCTTCCACTGACTTTGCAGGGGAACCAGTCTGATGATCTTAGCTGTAACATCTGTTCCTGTGCTCTCTGCTACCCAGGGTAGCAGGTCCTGTTCTGAATCCTGTAACAGGAAGCCTCTTTTTGTGCCATGTTGCTCCATTGTCCCGGCCAGGCAGGTGCTCCTTTACAAGGGAGTCTCTAAAATACCAAGGGAGGCACACACTTTTCTCTCCTGACTTTTGTTCTCCCTTCTTAGGTGATGAGGAGTTGGTCCAGGAAGTGTTGTTTGATGCAGTAGTCACTGCACCCATGGAGGCCTACTGGACAACACTAGCCCTCAATATGTCCATGTAAGTGTATGAGAATCAAATATGGGTAAAACAGCATTGAAGATGCACCTCCAGATGCTATGGGCTTATGTAGTGCCTGAAACAGACACAGACCCTTGCACAGCGTGTAAGAAACTTTATAAATATCTCAAAAAGCTGGTAGAAATAGATCGATGGCTTTAGAAATGACTCACAAAGTGCCTCTCAGGAGTGGACTCCATCAATCTGGGCCTTCTCAGGAGAGCCTTTAGTTCGGTGAGGGGTTTTTTTGGTAATGCAACCCACGTCTGAATATAACTGGAGGACAGCAGTGATCCAGATGTGGCACTGCAAGGGGTGTTCAATACCAGTTCTTTGCAGCACTTAACTCGGATGCAGTGCATTTGCCTCTTCAGTTGATAGCATTTGGTATCTCAGGGCAGCTGAGATCATTTCAGTTTAAAGTTATTATGAGTTATTTCCCCATGCATCAGTTATCCCTTTGAACAGCAGCACTGGGGTTTGGCTTGACTTCCCATATGAGTGTAGCAGAAGTTCCATCCCAGTTGGCAAGAAATCTGCTCCCTTACCCGCAGTGAAGAAAAGGGAGTTTAGTCTTAACTCTATTGGTGACACCTTCGGATTGAGCGCCAGGAAGGCAGTGGACAGGCTGGTTTCAGTAAACAACTTTCTACTTTATTATTTCCAGCAAGGCACCTGTTACTTGTAGTATCTAGTATCATGTCACACCGATCTGCTTTCAGCAGACAACAGGCTACTTACAGAGATGTGCGGCCACAGGATTCTTATCCCTGTTTCAGTTACCAGTATCCCTACCACTAACAGAGGTTGAGCCAGTGGCAATCATGCTATTATCAGTACATCACTCAATTATCAGTACATCTTTAAACAACTACACCAACACACTGTCCTCACTTTAAGCCCACCACACTGCAGCAGGCTCTCCACCATGTAGATATCCCATCTGTGCCCTTGATACCTCCAGTGACCTACTGCTTCAGAGTCATTCTGCTACCCTGCCCATCCTCTGCGGCCCTGATACAGCCATTCTCTCTCTGCAGTTCCTCTCCCTCACTTCAGCTTCATGTGGGCAGCCTAGAGCAGGTCTAGCAGGAGAGGAGCTTATAGTCTGCTCACAAGACAATTAAATCAGCAAACTTTCAAAGTTGTCAATCTAGGTTCGAGTCTAAACCTCCCAACTGTTAGTGAATAACAACCTGTTGCACTAGCAGGAAGGAGCCAGTGTCACTCCTGGTATAAATGGGTTATATTGCAAATTAACTTGGGACCACATCTCCAGGTGTGGCTTCTAGTTTGAAAGGCCCTCATCCTGGGGCAGGGAGATGGCTGTTCTTCGGAGAAGTGTTTGCTTCTGCTTGCATGTTTCTGTTTCACAGGGAGTCTGAGGCAGGTGTTGAGATGGCATTTCTGGGCACTCGGGCTGGACTCATGAGGAGTGCCCTATACGTGGGCTCTGAGAAAATTTCTAACAGGTAAGCCCCTAAACTGCTTTAAGGGTTTTCTCTCAGTGTCTCTGAAGGGGCAGCACAAAATCACCATCTTCCTTAAAAGTGTATTTGGGGAGACAAAAACAGAACGGAAAGCAGCAGCATCTTGATGTCACTGGTGCTGATTTGCAGAGTGAGGGTATGGGTCCTTTGTCTTCCTCTGGTCCTCCAGTATTGTCCCAAAACGCGTTCATTTCAGTGAAAACCTTCAATCATTCCCTGACTTCAGTCAGCTAACAGAGAAAACGTCCACAGTTACTATATATCCCCAAGGATGATTTTGTAGTGCAGAGGCTCTGCATTCCAGTGCCCCTGTGACATTCCAGCTTGGCTAGGTTTGATCTTTCTCTCTCGATTCCTCTTCCAGGCTTATTCTGTTCCACTTCTTATATTGCCCGCATCGCAGTAGTACCCCAGTGCCTTCCAGTGAAGCATTAAGTGATATGACTGACATCTGTCACATATGATTCATTCTCTTGTCCTCTCCCTCAAGGCAAAAGTGTGTGTGCAGTGGAGGGTTTTGACAGGGAAAGGGTATAGTTTGCATTTTTGTTGTGTTTTGAATACACAGGCTGGTGCATGCTGCTGTAAGAAAAGACAGGTCACAGAGGCATACCAGCAGATGGAACAGAAAGGGACAGTGTCCGTGATGATCCTTAGTTTCTTAGCAGCTGTTTCACTGTCTCCGAGTTCCCAAAACACAAGTCATCCATTCAAGGTAGAGAGTTCTGTTGTGCCTGAAAGGTGACCGTCTTCCTATTTTTTGAGGCAATGTGGACGTCAGGGCAGCCAGGCTCTGGCAACAAGGGATAAACCAATGTGAGCTACGGGAGGCTAATATGACAATTCCCTATCCCCCACTGCTCATAAGGAGCATCATTCAATGCTTTAACAGCCACAGTCACCACACTGCAGTGACAGACCCCTGCACATCACACAGGATGCACTTCTGGAATCCCCCGAAAGGAAGGAACCGTATAAAATGAGTAATTATCATTGCACACACAAAAAAAAAAACAAACACAAAAAAAACCCCAAAACCCAGCAAAACAAGAGCCTGGAAACTAAGGGCATTTATCAGATGGGATGTAGGGACCTCCAGGGAAGCCAATGACGAGATTTTCACGAGGCATCTCCTGAACACCCACTTGCCATACCTTCAGGACTTAACCTCCGGCCTTCAGGAGCACCCACTTCCTCAAGTACTTCAGTCCCTGCATCTTTAGGAGCTCAGAATTTAGCCACTGTGGCATAACCTTGGGTTTGCGGGTGGGTGTTTTCTTGGGTTTGTTGGGGTTTTTTTGGGGTTTTTTTTGGTTTTTTTTTGTTTTTTGTTTTTTGTAGGAGACTATCCAATTCCCTTTTCCCACCTGCTCCCCATTCTCCCCCAGTAACCAGCGGCCTTCCAGTGGCCAGACACCTGCCCACACCCAGCCGTGCCTCCCTTCTTACTCCCGGCCATGCCCCTTTGCTACTCTCGGTGTAAGCTCCGGGCAGAGAAGGGGTACATCTTCCCTCCCGCTCTCCCCAGGCACTAAAGCCACAGAGACAGCGGGGTGCCGCGGCTGCCACCACCCCGCCGCCGCAAAGACCCCGCTGGCCCGCGGCCTCCCCTCGACCGCCCTCTGGGCCGGCGGCGACGGCGTCGCCGAGGGCCTCGGCCGGGGCAACAGCGGCACCTGGCGGGCGGCCGGCGGAGGCGCTGGCCCCGGTGCAGCGGGGAGCGGGGCGGGGGAGCCGCCACCGGGCCCCCCGCGTCCTGGCGGAAAATGGCGGTGGTTATGCTGCGGGTGGGGTCTGGCTGTCAACGACTCGGCCCGGCCCGGCCCGGCCCGGCGGTCGGTGTGAGCGCTGAGTCCATCCCGGGGGTCGGTGGCCCACACCGGGAGGCCTCGCAAACCGCCCCGGGGTGAGGGATTCTCCCTGAGGACCCTCCTACTGGTGTGTTTCGTTCACCCGAGGGTTCCCCGAGCTCCCTCTGCCTCGGGGTGAAGCCCCGGGTGATGTGCCCAGCCCCAGGGGTCCCACCGCCTTGCCCCGAGGTGAGCTGCCACCTCCACACCATGTGCAAAGGCTGCCCTGGGTTTTCTCCCGGCAGGAAATTCCTGACACGGAAGGACAAGGAAAGTATCTTCACCATGGACCACTTCCCTCTGTGGTACCGTCGGGCGGCCGAGCATCCCCCTGGGAGCTTCATCTACAGCATTGTCTCAGAAGATGATTCAGGTAACTCCAGCCTGAACGCCAGAGCACAGGAGGGGGAGGGGGGGGAGGGAAGCTTTTCACATCTTGCGTCTTATGCCACACTCATCGCAATCATTGCCACCTCCCACCTGGTGGGAAGTGCTGAGACATGGCGTCTTGGTGTTATCTTCACGCCAGCGCAGTGGCAGAGGAGTCATGGCCAAGATACTGGACACAGTGGAAAAACAAAGGCTACGTGCTGCGGGGAAGGCAGGCAGGGCTGTGTAATATAAGGTTGCAGAGGAGGTGAAGGACCCATGGAAACGCAGAGCCTGGGTAGACAGAAGGATTTAGGGAGGTGGGGGATCACAAGGTACCTTTGGGGCTGGAGAACACGTCAGCCGTAAGAAGAGGAAGGGAACGGAATCACAGAAGGAATTAGATATGTAGGTGTGACAAGGCCTGGGAGGAAACATTATCGGGAGAACTGGATGACAGTAACAGGTAGGGATCAGCAAGCACTTAGTCAGGAAGTCTAAGTTTAGAGGGTGTCATTTTTTTTTCCATCACCACTTCCCATGACAGGAAAGGATGGGTTTGTTATGGAAGATGGTGAAGGAAAAGGGAGGGCTTTTCCATAGCTTCCTCTTCGTGAGAGTGTCTCATTGGTTCCCTGTCCCATCATACTACTAGACTGTGGTACTTCTTGCCCAGCTAAGGAGCTCAAACACAAGATGGTAAGCAAGGAGTGGCTTTTCAGCGTCTCTTTGCTTAGGGTGTTGGTTCCTGTGAGTTTGCAGGGCCAGCCAGGACCTCCTCAAAGGCTGGAAGAGAGCAGAAGAGCCTAGAAAGAAACAAAACAAAATACTCATGTGAGACTCCTACACAGAAGGTACAAGTCCTCTCTGTGCTCCTCCCTGGCCCCTAGCACTCCATCTCTGTCATGGAGCTCAGCACTTTAGCTGTTAAAGCTTTTTGTGGCGCAGTGGTGGGAGGCTGGTGGGTGGGAAAGCAAGTAGCAGAGGAGAAAACCAGACTGGGAGGCAAGAGAAATGAACCAGGATGTAAAGGGAGAGGAATGGAAAGAGAAAATACTTGAAACCTTCCACAACATCCTCTCTATGCCCAGCACCCTTACATCTCACTTAAAAGGCAAGTGTGCAGAGAGAGGGAGGCATGTCAGGAGGGATCTTTTACTCCCCCCACATGCCACGGCATTTGCTCTTTCGAATAGAGCATGGGTTAGACAACCAGGCAGTGAGACCCTGTGGGTCTTCCTAGGGCACCCATTACCCAGGCCACAGTAGTCACTGCTGGCTAAACTCTGGGGTTGTGGCTTGATGTGGCTTTCTTAGAAATCACATTGTGTGGGTAAAGACAGAACACAAGCAGCTGCAACTGGTTTTTATATTACATGGCTCTTGGTCAGAAGCTTTAATCAACTCCAGGACCACATTCACCTGGAAGTGCTACAGGCACATTGGAAGAACTAGTACCTAGCCCTGAAGACCTGATGCCTAAACTGCAAGGAAGATTATTAATCTCCTTGGAGATGAGCACCTGGCCTTAGAGAGACTGTGATCCATCAGATGACACAATATGCCTGTGAAGAGCCAGGAAATAATACTCAGAGCTTCTGAGTCACAGCACTTCACTCTCAGAGAAGAGTCCAGGCCTTTCCTTGAGATCTGATGAAGTAGGGGTGCCTCCCCTTTTGTCTAGAGCAGACCACCCATTGTTACAAAATTCTTGATTAGATACTGAAGTCTCCCTTTCATGCTTTCCACATGACTCTCTACATGCCCACCCTGTGACAAGGGGTTTTCATGGCAGATGTTCTTGTCATCACATAAGAGGGAAAAGCCCCCTGTTGCGAAGAAAACCAGGAGGTCATCAAAATAATTTATCTAGAGCACCTCCAAAAGAACCATGGAGAAGACAGCAGAGAAAGCTCTGCAAGTCAAATAGAACTGTTCTTGCAGCCCAAATCTCTCATGTGTTGTGTATTTGGGGTTTGGTTGTTTTTTTTTCTTTGTCCTTTTTTTTCCCCCTAGGGTTATTAAATGTCCCATTTGAGGGAAAGCAAGAAACTTGGTATTTGCCATAAAGGCAGGATTGGACAAAAGTCATGTGGACATAAGTTCTCTGGGTTTGTTTCTCAAGGGGTTTTGCTATTTCTGACATCCTTGAGCAAGTTAGTTTGGCTTCAGTCCAAAAAAAATCAGTGAGATGCTCCGGGCTAAACTGTGGTAGACGCAGAATTATGCTGGGGACACACTGGGTACCAACAAGAATGGTGAAGGCAGAAGGGGAAAGCAGCAACACATGCAGCAGCTCTTGGGAAGGAAAGAATCCCTGACCCGTCTGTCCGAGCAAGAGATTTCCGTACAGCACACGAGGAGGGAATCAGTTGCAAGCTGTATCGATCATGCTGACCTTCAGACTGTCCCCTGGCAATTCCAAAAGAGGTGCCCCAGCTTGAAGCTAATCTAATCGCTTTTAAAAAAAAAAAAAATACTGAAATGGTATCTGTCACAAGGACAATTGCAGGCTGAAATGACTGCACTAAAAAAGAACGGGGAAGTGGGGTCCAGTTGCTTAAACCTATCCAGCCATGCTATTTTAAATGCCCCGTGGGAGCCAAGAGATCTGCACAGGGCTGGCAGATGTGACACAGGACGCTTGAAGCAGCAGCTAAAGGATCATCGGGACACCCAGGGACATAACAGAGTTTAGGCAGACAAGTCCCAGAAGACTTTGTTTCTAAAATGGAGTGCATCCTGGAGGTACCTGAAAATGCTGTGTCTTGTCTCTCCGGTTTGTGGTACTGGCTTGGGTAACAGAGCTAGGTGTAAGCCTGGTCTCTGCTGTGCAAGAGTCAATGTCAGAATTACCTGTCCTGCTTCTCCTAAACTCCTTGTCTATGGAGTTTAGCTGGTGCATGAAGCAGAACAGCTTTCTGGCTTAAGAGGAGCTCTCATGCCCAAAATTGAGGAGGCCAGTCCTTTACATTTTATGCTGAGAATGCTAATTTTTTCGCGGGACATTCTCTAGAAGGAAAAAAAAAATAAAATCTACTCACTGTCCCTTAGGTTGCTTATATGTCTTGAATATCGATCGAGTTTTCCAAACTCTTGGATATTTCAGGGCTGAAGCATATGTACACACGGGCCTGGATGTGAAAGCGTGTGAGCAAGGCGCTCCCCTTGCGTTTTACTCCTGTCTGGTGGTAAACTAACCAAGCCCTCTGTATTTGTGTCTTGGCAGAGGGAGGTGGCCTACCAAAAGTGGTGACAGTGAGCACGGCTGTGGCTGTATCTGTGGATGGGAAGATGGGTATTGCTGCAGGTAGGAAATCCTGGTTTCTCTTTTCATCTTGAATGAAATGGTTACATCTTGTATCAAGAGTGGGAGCTGAAAGCTGTTAGCTTGTCATTCAAGCGAAATGACGGGAGCCACAATAGCTTGTGATGTTGAAAACTAGGCTAAACAGAGAATAATAGAGCAGGTACTGAGTGGCTGATAGGCTTTTGAAAAGGAAACTGGCTGTTTGAATCTGCAGTGCTAGTGAATTTGTGGATTGAGACTGTTTCTCTGGAGCATGAGTAGGTTGAGAAGTCCATGCAGGTTTTGAACTGTTTGCAGGAGACACTTTTGGTTTTGGAAGAACAGCACATTCATGCGTCTTCATCATTGTGTCAGCTGAAAAATAACTTTTGCTGGTAGAATGAATGGGCTTGTTGCTGAGTTTCCAACTCAGACATATGGATTGCAGAACTTATCTTTGTATCTTAGCTTTCAACTCATTTTGACAAACCTTCACTAGACTCCGCGGCTACTTTTGGAAAATTCATAAAGTACATTGTTTCTGACAGAACCCCAGAGCTTTTGAATCTATCATTTTTTGCAGCAATTGCTTCAGCCTTTACGGAAGTACAGTAAACTCAAAAGTGAAATAGAGCAGCCATTTAACAAAGCAAAGCAACATAAATCAATAAAGCAGGTGTCAATATTCAACTTAAATGCTCTGTGTAGGAATATTGGGGTAAGAGAAGATGTAGCTCCGTGGAATTTGGTTTAGACATGGAAGCATTGACTAAGTGAAGAGGTTGATGGAACAAGTAATGGCATCATTACCACCGGAAACAGGCTGAGATGCAAAGTTTCTTGTGAAAGAATGGTTAGTGTTAGTGAAGTCCTTTATGGTGAAGGAATGACTGAGTAGAATAGATACCAAACAATGACTTTGTTATAGGAGTATCCAGTAGAGAGGAGGCTGCATAGCAGATACCATCAGATCGGAGAGTCAGCCATTGCTTTTGCCTAGGCTGGGCAGGATACATGAATGGTCTTCAGTACTAGTAGTCAGTAAAATTATGGCAGTTTAACTTCATCACATGTAGCGTTCCTTAATTTCCAGGCTTTCAGCAAGTTCCAGTTGAGAGTGGTACTCTTTAAATATCACCTGGGCATTGAGAAAGTACTTATGAGCTGAAGGAGGGCTGTTACGAAATAGCACTTTTCACTAATATACCACCATTTCAAGCTCAAATCCAGAAAATTATGAACAAGTCTGTCAACAGACCCCAATGAAATAGAGATGGCTTCAGTAAAGTTCATGTTAAGTAGGTGCTTGCGTCATAGTAACTGCTCTCAGAACTGCTACTATCTGGCACTAGAATGAATATACCCAGCCGAGAATGAAATAGCATTGAATCTGAACCAAGAGTCTTTGTGCAGCACTAGGAGGAGAAAAAAAAAAAACCACAACTTTCTTTTTTTAAAAAAAAAAAGATTGGTTTTCATGATTCTTTTCCTTCCCTTTCCTGACCTGTGAGTTAGACGAGAGGCACAACAAGCATAACTGCAAGGAAGGAAAGTTCTGGGTGGAATTTCTGGAGCAAGAACAAGTGGCAGGAGGATCTGCCCCTGACAGAGCCATTTCTCTTCTGTCAGCAGTGCTTTTCATAACCCCTGTGGAGATTTCCACCCCCTCACTTATACTGAATGCTGAATTGACTATGTGGACATGCTGTGAAGGGGCAGGATTCTCTGCACAGGGAAGAGGAGGGTGGAGAAAGCAGCAGAGGATAGTGAAAGAAATGTTAATAAGGTACAAATTCTGTCGTTTGTGGAAATGATACAGAATAAACCAGTTTCCTCTCTGGTAACCACAGGAGTTGAGACACAGAAATTAATTCTAAATTGCTTGTGTTCCTTAAAGGTACCATGGTCCCTGTCACTAGCCCACACCTTAGGTGACCTGACCGGAAGCACCTTCTGCTTTCTTCCACCCACGGTACATACAGCTGGGTGTTCTACATTCCCCATTTCTAATGCGTTAATGAAAACTAGGCATATTTCATCCACACTGTGGGCTGCATGACAGTATTGAAGGAAATCATTTCTCCCAAAGTGTCCAAAGTCCTTTAGGCCCCCAGCTGTAGCCCCCGTTGACTGCAGCAGGAGCACAAGGGTTTACTGAGGTATGTCTTATCTGCTGGATTGGATGTAAGCTTACACCATGTTTTGGAGGTTTCAGGGAGCAAAAAAGTGCTATATCTATGTTACATTTTGCTTTGTTTCCAGTAGTGACTTGGTTCATCATCTGACTCTTTCATACCAGTAGTCATTTGAAAACAACAAAACCGAAATAACTGTAGTTGCACTACCTATTGCAGTACTATTTGGTCTTGAGGATAGCAGCTTTGAGAGTAAGATTGTAGGTCTCTCTCCATCTCCCCTCACACTAATGTCATCATCCTGAGTGGCTGGGAGCTGATCCTAGGGGACTTCTCCCCAAAGTGGAGGCTGCAGCGCAAATGATGCTGGAATACCATCCTGGGTACAGGACAGAGAGGAAAGAAGGGGAGAAAGTTGGGACACACCAAAAGGCAGTTTGAGCAGAATGGGGTGCAGGTTGGTGTTATTATTATTGTTATTCTGATGGCATCAGCCATCAGTGGGATTGAGACAGCGCTCGTTTAGAGTTAGGTTACTACCAGAAGCTTAGGTTACTACCAGTAGAATTAGGTATGGTATTACCAGCAGTACTAGCACTGGTTCCCAGAAAGCCAAATATCTGGTAGTCTTGTAGTTTTTGGGTAAATGCAGTCACAGTTCTGTAAAAGGGGAACAACAGTGACTTTTTAAGTGTCTATAAAAGTGCAAGTGGTATGAACTGGCCTGTCATTCTGCCGCTGATCGTTACTGTCACTTGTTTGACTTGACAGTGCTTGGGGGGAAATCTATAAGCACTCCAAAATGTTCACTATGCATGCAGTGAAAAATTAAGCTCTAGGATTTACAACCATGTCAGAGGGAAGGGAGCACCCCTTGTGTCCCTGTGGGGAGGACGCCAGTGACAGAGAGTGTTGGGCCCCTTTTCTCCTGGCAGCTGAATAGCAGTCCCCAGCCAAGGCAGAGAAAGGCAAACTGGTAAAATCAAATGTCCAGGAAGATGACACAAGCCTGGATGCTGTCAGGGCATGAGGGAACAGTCAGCTGGGATTAGAAAAGAAGGAGGCTGGAGGGCTGAGAGCAGGAAGGGAGGAGGGAGTACAAGGGCCTCCTTCCTCACATTTCAATCTGGCTCAGCTCAATGTAGAGTCCCTAGACAGTTTTGGGGGGAGCCCGGGATGCCTCTCTTACCATTAGAGATGCTGCTTCACATGAGGACAGGTGAGGAGGCGGCTAAATTCAGGAGGGAAAAGGGGTCTCCTTTGCCCTGCTCTACCCTCTCCTCTTTTCACCCACCCTCTCCTACCCCTGTGAGCCAAGCCCCTGTACATGGGGCATGAAGGGGCTGTGCAAAGAGTTCAGGGTATGCACAGGTGTCTTGGAGGACATGGTGGAGCCAAGGCAGGGTCCACTTGTGCAAGTTGAGTTGGTGTGCTCTCTTTGGTGGGAAGCCACACGGGCAAACCTACCTTTGACTTTGGCTATACATGTTTCTTTGAATTAATAGTATCTTTGGCACTTCAAAGAACTATGCAAACATTAAGTAATGCCTGGATGATTAATTATAATTAATTAGAAGGCAACTATTCTCCTGGGATGTCAGTCCAGTACCTTTCACGCACACTAATTTTGTTGGAAATGAAGAATAAGGAATTGTGATGGCACTCTCCCCAAGCCAAGTCCTGCCCCAAATAGCACTGTCATCTGCTCCCTCCCGTGAGTCAGTAGCCTGGGGCTTTCGGGTCTTCAGGGGTTGCGCAGCAGAAATCACATGTAGCTGCTGACAGAAGCTTTTAGTGATTTAAAGCCCCAGTGAAACTGCTGGAATCTGTGCAGCAGTTTAGCTGTCACTTTGAGCTGTGTATGACATCTCTTTCATTGTCTGACCTTCTCACTGTTTCAGTTACGTGGTTGTCAGCTGGCTGCCAGTCCCAGCAGGGGCAGGTAGGGGTTTCTTCCCATTAGGTTCGTTGCCATGGTTGTCATGTCTCAGGGATGGGAGACAGCTGATACCAACAAACCGCAGGACATGCACAGGCTCCATGGTGCTCAATAAAACAAATCCGTACGGGCATTTGGGAGAGGCAGGTTTATTTTATATGACACCTCTCTCCTCTGTTTTTATTCAAAGTTACTGCTAGTTCTTATCTGCAGTGGTTGGACGACAGTGAAATTATTACCCCATGATGATAACAGTAAGTGCAGTTGTATTTGGGGAGAATCCTAGGCAAGCTCAAAGAAGGGTGAGGGAAGAGAAGTACTGTCTCGGTTTTACAGAGAGCATTTTGGGCCAGTGAGTTATTAAGGACAGTATTTTCAGAAGAGCTCTGTACTCACAGCAGGAGCAGATTTTCTAAAAAGCTTAGATTTTTTATCTCAAAAGTATTTGAAATCAATCAGTCTGAAAAATAGATAATGGGAAGTAATTTTGCCATTATACTGCTGGTTAAAATCCAACCTCTATCATTTCAACGGAAACTCTTCATTTGGTAAGTGATTACAGGCCAGCTTGATGTCTCTCCATCCTCTTCCTTGGTCCCCAATTTTGGCTACCTGCTGTCGGTTACCAGCGAGAAAAGAGGAGGTGCAGGTGGCTTCTTCAGCAGTTCTGTTGCTGTGGCATCTTTTCAAACTAATCTACACACAATTCTGTATTCCTACAGTTTTGTAGCTTGGGTGGATAACACATTTCAACCTCCTCTTTAGAAAAGGACAGCTGCACCTGTAGAAGCTGCTAAAAATGCATGGAAATACGCTACAATAGCATAAGCACCTTTTACGTGGTAATAGCTGCATCCAAGCTGGAGAATTAAAATTATTTCACTGGACTAGCTTGGAAACCAGTATAAAGTTACCCATACAAAACCTGAGAGCAGCTGATCTCTTGATTGTGTGCTGCAGTATTGAGAAGGGATGCTGTCCCTCTTTTAATGCTGGATGTTGTGCCAACATAGTCCCAGTGCAGGGACTTCTATGAACTCCTGAGGCATCACCTGGGTGCCTTTGTGAAAATCACAGTCTGCCTTGCATCCAGCGGTAGCTCAGGTAGAAAGAAGAAAGACTCAACTCATTTTCAGCCCATCACCTGCTACGTCTGGTTTCTGCCTGCTGCCATTCCCTCCTGGCAATCCCCAAAGCCCAAGCAGTTTCTCAGGCATCCCTTTGATCTGACAAAATGAGAGACATCTGAAGGGGCTGTGCCTTGGAGCTCAGGCACAGAAAGTGTTAGGGGCACTCAGTAAGGCAGAAATGCTGATGATTTTAGCACTAACAGCAGCCATGCATTTTCCACCTCTCAGGATATCTGTCTGGAGGCCATTACCAGTCGGTACACATTTGGCTGGCCTAAGCAGCGAGCCAATACTCCACGGGCCAGGGTATCAACAGTTTCACAGTGCCACTGGTGTGCCAAAACCAGTGTCTCTTGCATCCTTCATCCATCCATCTGCCTGCCTGCCATCATTGAGTTGTACTTTCCATACTGAGCCTTAGGGGAGAGACCTGAAAGCATAAGGGCTGCTTTTGGGGGTGTTTCTGGGGCAGACACAAGCTGTTCTATGAGCCAGGCAACAGTAAGGTGATAGTCTTATTTTGCACTGGCTCTGATCTAACAAACCCTGCCTTTTGCCAAGGTTTGGTATCCATGCTGGGACCACGTGTTTCCACATTCAGGACTGGTTATCCTCCAGCCAGGACAGTGAACAGGCAGAAAGAACGAGCATCTGCCTGCAAAACTTCATATAGACATCTCCATGCATAGACGGTAACTGGTGGCAAGGGGCTTAAATACATTTATTTTATCCTCAAACAATGCTAAAAATAGGTATTTGAGACATCTTCCATAGCATTCTCTCTACCTTGGCTGGACATCAGCAGTTTCCTTTTCCAGTGTTTGTCTGCTTCTCTGCGTAGGCTGTAAGATCTTCAGCATGGGGATCATGCCTCCTCCCTGTGTGTGTGAACATCACCTATTGCCTTGGGGATGAGCCCTTGGCTGGGGAAAAAGTGACGACAATAGCCAATTCTGTAGAATAAGTATTTCCTTGTAGCCTCAGCTGAGTGCCAGAGTTTGCACTTTGTACCACTTACCAGAAAAAAAACAAAAAACAACCCAAAACATTAAGTGAATCAGCCCTCCTTTCCTCAACCCATCTGGGCATCGCTTCACCCAGCACAGAGCCCACACTTTGGGTGGGTGCCTGTGCCCAGACCCTGCCCTCACCAGCTGTTGCAGGGTATTTTTTCAGTAGGGCACCATAACAACTTGGGAGCAAGGGGATTTCTCTTGCAGGGTCTTGCCAGGCATCCCCCTGAAACATCAGGTCCTGGAGCCTGTTCCAGGCTGAAGCTCCAGCCCAGGAGCCAGTTCTTGCCTGTGCCTAAAGCTATCCATCAATGTCGTCTCTATAGCTCCTCTCATTGCCATGGTTGTCACGCTTGAAGGGAAAAGAGCCCTTGACACTGGCTCAGGAGAGGCTTGCGTGTAGCTGGATTTTTTAGATTGGCACCCGGCGCCTTTGCCGTGTTCCCTTTGCTTGCAAATTATTTGATATCATTTTAATTCTGAGCCAAATTAGAGCAGTGCGCGGGTTGTCATGGCAACCATTTCCTTGTGCCTTTTGGTCTGACTCATTGCAGACAATTACTCTCGCGCTCCGGGATTCACAGATGTGATGGGAGAAGAATCATGTGCTGGGCTTTCAAGTTTTTTGGGT
The DNA here is from genome assembly GCA_013400055.1 of Nycticryphes semicollaris. Lineage (NCBI taxonomy): Eukaryota > Metazoa > Chordata > Aves > Charadriiformes > Rostratulidae > Nycticryphes > Nycticryphes semicollaris. Next base: position 160,232 of record VXBJ01005700.1, read on the forward strand.
TTGGTCTTTTTTTTTTTTTTATGTTTTGCTTTTAATTTCCTTCCCAGCCTCTCTTGCATTAACTCCTACCGAGCCAGCATCAACAGGGGCCTCTACCTCTGCCCAGGGCCACGTGGGCACGTGGGAGCACATTGCGTGTAGAGTATGTGTAGATGCACAAGGTGCGCGGGGATTTGCACGTACGTGTGTGTATTTCCATGCACAGTTTCTCTGCAGGTCCTTGGGTGGCTGTGATACCTGCCTGCCTGTGCAATCGGGGGTGTGCACAGGTGTGTATACTCACAGGGTGATTTGCACTGGTTTCTCTCACATACTCACATGTGTTTTCTGTGTATGCACACTCGTATGTACATGCGTAATCTGTGTGGGCGTGAAAGCGTACCCAGTGTGTAGAGTCTGTCGACACGCACTGAGCATTCAGGGGGATTGACAACGTGTGAGGGTCCTGAATGGGCCGGGACCTTCCATTCAGAGCTGCGTGAAGATTCGCAGACTGGCAAGCAAGTGGCACTAACAGCTCTGACCAAATAGGGTGCAGACCTAAATCTTGTGTGATTGCAAGGCCAGTGCATTGCCTCACTCACATGTGTGTCCCCACAACGGCCCGCATCTATGCCTCTGAAGTACGTGGAAAAAAACAGTGTGGTCCGTGCCAGGACCATAGGAAATAACTGATGTCATGACCCCTGTTAGGACCCGTTAGGTTCAGCAGAGGAGCAAAGTCATGTGGGAGGATGCTGAAAGGGGTTGCAGAAGCCATCCGTAGATGTAAGGATGAAGAGGGTAAATATTACAGTGGAGGAAGTTATAGGGAATGTCTTGTGAGGTGGTTTGGCTTAAATTCAGCCAGGGCACAAACAGACAAGTTTAGCACGGAGAGAACCTCAGAAACTTAGCAGATATGAGGACAGCTCCAGTCTACTCCTAATATACATTCTGTTTGCCAGCAAACTCAGCCTATTTCCTTCCTGACTTCCTCGTCTCCTGCCCTGCCTATCCACTTAAGGCACAGATCTCCTTATCATAAGGCTGTGTAATGGGACTCCTACTGCCAGCTCTTTCTTCGCGTAAGACCTTTTGATTCTCTTTTCCCTCACCAGGATACAGAAGGCCATTCACAGGATAATTCTGGTTGGAAGGTACTTCAGGATGTCTCTAGACAGCCTCCTGCTCAAAGCAGGGTCAACTATGAGATCAGACCAGTTTGCTTAGAGCTTTATTGCAATATTCCCAGAAATATTCCTTGTTCCTCCCTAATGCTCATATGCTGTACTCTTACCACATGTGCCACGTAGGGGCTGTACTGATGGCCATTCTCTTCTTTCTCTCCCTACCCTTGCTCTGTATGAGGACTATCAGCAAATCTTCATGCAGAGATGGTGGATACAAGGTAGTTCGCAGTGGTTATGGGCCCCCTGTTGGGTGGTGAGGCATGGAAGGTGTGAGAGGAAAGGATAGCTGGAAGGTGGCCGTCCTGCTTCTGCCCGTGGGAGAGCTTGGCTGGTAGCCCTTGCCCAGAAGCCCTGGGAAGCGCCAAGCTTTCCCAAGGCGGTGGGAAGGCAGGGGAGAGATGTTGTGTGTGCAGGAGATAGGCAAGGTGTGGACAACACAGCTTGCCCAGGGTGTGTGGAGGGGTGGTGGTAGCTGTTGGCTCTTGGCACTGCCTTCACAGGCAGCAGTGCAGAGTCTAGAGAGTGGGGAGGGAACCGTTCAGCTTTCGGGGATGCTGTGGAGCCCACGTTTCTGGGAGGAGGCAGCAAATGGCAATGCCTGGTTCCGTTGCCCTCCATCTGTCTGCCACCACAGGCAACTGCTTAGGCTCCTTAATCTGCCTCTGCAATGGAATGGAAGAAGAACAGATAGCAAAGAAAGCTGTGTCTTAGAGGTCAGGAAATGTAGGGATAAAGTGAGGGTTGCTTACAAATAAAGCTGAATTAGACCTTGCAAAGGAGATTAAAACAAACAGTAAAAGATTCTTCAGCTATTTGAAGAAAAAAAAAATTAGAAAAAAAAAAAAGATAATAAGAAGTGAGGACACTTCTGGGCAGTAAGAGTGAAGTTAAGATCAAGGAGACTATAATCTGAGCCCAAACCAAAGAGGACTCTGTGCTCGAGTTATTGATAAGGACGGCAATATTGTCCTTGAGGAAAGAAACAAGCTGACGACTGGGAATAAACAGCTCAAGCTGCTTAGTGCACTCCCAGGGCTGGGCCTGGGTGCTCTCCAGCCCCAAGAGAGCTGGCATGTGGAAACACAGGCTTATAGCAGGGATTATTATTTTTTTTTAACTCTACTGCAGTGGTGTCTCTATGAAGGCTGGAAAAGTGAAAATTCAGCAGTTAGGGTTAAGGAAGGGGGAGAAATAACTTTGTCAGTCTCAGACCTGTAAGAGTGACTTCTGTAATGTTTGCAGCACTTTAGAGGAAATCTTGAAGGAAAATATAATTATTACTAAGTGATTAGAGAAAAAGGAAGTCAAACAGTATGAGTTTATCAATGTTAGATCATACCATGCTAACCCAATAACTTTCTTTCGGGTGGTTGTTTTCCTGGAAGGCAAAAGAAATTTCAAAGATCTCTTCTCTGTATTTCAGTAAAGCGCTTGATGCAATGCCACAGAAGAAACAATTAGTTAACCTGCACGAGATCAAGGAAGGCAGAGGAGTTGTAAGGGCCAGGGAGGCAGAAGTCAGTCTGGGGAAATGGCAGCAGCAAAATAAACCTATCAAAGTCTAGCAAAAGGGTGCTTGTAGCACTCCTCTGAGGTCAGACAGGGGATTAGTCTTTGCTGCCATTATCCTGAGATCCTGATTCAGACAGCAATAGGTAGTGAGGAAGTGTCCTGATGATTCAACACTAGAAGGCATTGCTAGTACAGGTAAGGACCAGGGTATCGTAGAGAAAGCCTTATTTGACCTTGGCAGGAGTACCAGAAACAGAATGAATTTCAGTAGTGCGACAGACAAGGTCATACGCTTGAGAACTAATATTAGAAATCTTCTGTAAGCTGGGAACTCTGTGAGATCTGTCAGAGAGCACAACAAGCAGGACAAGAGGCTGTTCTTGTCTTCTGGGAACTGTTGGGCCCATTTTGCCAAGCCTTGGTGTAGGCTGTATTGCCCCCTGATGCCCACACAGAATTTGGGGAACCTTTGTCGTCTGCCACATTCCATCCTGAGATCATTGCTGAAAGGCAGTGGGGGTAGACTCAGAGGTAACCGTGTCCTGAGAAAGCTCAGGAATAAAATGCTGAGAACTTCTATACAAGGTGATGGTAGGATTATGGTGAGTGATACTGTGATGCAGTTGTGGATGAAGCAAATGTTGTCCTAGAATGTACCTGGAGAGCTGTTTCCAGTGAGGATGGGGATGCATTGGTGCTCCTACCCAAAGCCCTATGAGACCTCTTTTCTAGTTTGTGTTACCATTTTAGCCCAAGGAATACAGGCTGAGACAGGTCCAGACAGGACAGAAAGATGATGAGAGGAAAAGGAAGCCTGACTTCTCCAGAGGAGCCTGGGAGAACCCAGCTTGTTTAACCACATGCAACTAAGCCTGAAGCAGATAGGATTGCTATAATAAATGCATCCTGAAGGAAATGTTTAAATTAAAGCACACAGCTTGTATGAAGACAGTGTGGTATAGATAGGCCATGAAAATATTTAGGGTGGAAAACTCAAAGAGGATTTCTAGCTGTTAGGGTAATGCAGCTTTAGCCAGAATCTGAGGCAAAAAGACATATGGGTTTTAGCTGGAGCTTGAAAAGTCTGTAAGAAGGTAGTAGTGCCTTGAATAGAAAGAGAGGAGACTCTGCTAGCCTGCAGTTTCTTCTCCATCACTAGGGAAGAGATGAAGTCTCTTGTCCCACCGTGCCACAGTACAATTATCAGCAAGCAAGCGAGCTGCAGGGTGGTAACTTAGGGCATTCCCCATTTACCACAGCACTCTCTTTGAGTACAAGGCTGAGCCTTTTTTCTGTATAATTCACACACTCCATTATTTTAGTCATGACTGAATAAAAATATGCTTGTTAAATGCAGCTGAAATCCCCAGCACAGCACCTGGAAGGCCAGAAGTTAGAGCTGACCTTAACCCCTCAGCCTTTGACAGTGTGGTGATTTCTCTTGGTTGATTGGGGTTTTGCAAAGCAGAGTGAGCAGAGAAGCCCCTGCTTTAACAGGGGATAACAAGCCTTTAAAAAGCAGATGGGGATGTGGGGGCTGGTGTATTTTGTGGCAGCTGAGAAGTGACAATTGAGGAGATCAGAGAAGGGAGAATCTGAAAAGCAGCTGGTCAGAGGCAGTCACTGAAAAGGGGATGATCAATCAGAAGAGGATGAAAATAAGGGGTAGAGAGAAAGAATACCTGGAGAATCTAAGACATTTATGTCCAGTGGGAGAGATGTGAAAGATAACCTTATGAGACCACAAGTCAATGAGAAAGTGGAGACTGCTAGAAAGGGACTATCAGTTTAAATAAATGGCTAGATTTTTCTCATGGCAAGAATTGCATAAATCTGGTGACTCTTGTTTAAAAAGTCCAGTGAATTTATACTACTATAGAGGTGGCTACAAGTGGGATCAAAACCGTTTTCCCATTGTCTAGCTCCCTCAAAAGGACTTGTTAGGGGTTTGCCCTAGCATTTCCATATGCCTTCATCTTTAAAGTAGGAGCAATGCTCACGCAGGTTAGTGAGTGTGCTGTGAGATATTGTTTAGTGGGGAGGAGTAGGGAAAGGTGATATTTACTATTGTAGGGCAATAGTCAGGTAGTATCTGCAATACAGAGCACAGACTTCAGTGGATGAGGAACGTACTTCTAAAAGGAGAAGAAAAAATTGGAAAGAGTGCGACAAAAGGATACAGTGTTGTTCCATAGGTAAGGAAAGGCTTTACAGTGAAAAGACTTAATGAACTCAATCTGCTCATCTTACCAAAAAGACTGAGGGATGATTTGATTAGACTATAAAGTGCCTTCACAAGGAGACATGCTGGTTACTGAACATTTGGGTTTTTAATCTAGGGGAGAGAAGCATAACAAAAACCTGTGACAGGAAGCCAAACAGTTTCAAATGAGATATTAAAAGTGAATGCTAACAGTGAGCATGAATAGTTATTGTAGTAAGGTACCAAGGGAAAAGGGTTTTTTTCATCTCTTGAGTGTTTTTTTTAAATCAAAGGTAGATGCTTTTCTGGAAGATTTGCCTTAGCTGCATGTAAACTCTTACTGTTGGATTTTCTACAGGACAACTTCTCTATTTTCTGTTTCATAAGCTAAACAGATTGAGCTCTTTAAGCCTCACAGCAAGGCATTTTCTGCCACCTTCAAATAATGTTTGTGGTTCTTTTCCACACACTTTCTAAGTAGCGTGCAACATACAGAAGGTCAGACTGGATGATCTAAAGTCCCTTCTGGCCTTTATAGTCTCTGAAACTCTGCCTCTGTGAATTCATTAATGTTTGCAAGCTCCCAGAGAGCTGCCAAAGGCAAGCACTATAGAAATGCAAAGCATTGTTGTTACTGTGGATATTTCCCTTGAGCTTTATGCAGAGCTGGTTGAATATCTCCTTGTATCATCTATGCATACCTCCTCAAATGACATACCTGCATTTGTCACTCCTTCGGTGCCCTTTACAAGCTGATTTTCTGCAGCTGTTCTAACAAACAAGTTTATTCCCAAGTTAGGACACAGAAAAAGCAAATGTGAAGGGCCAAACTTCAGCCTGGGGCTCTGAGTAAAGAGCAGCATGTTGTCCTGGCCCAGAAGCTCTAAGCAAAGCAGAGTTATTCTTAGCATCACGCTTTGCTTTCTCCTTGGATCCAGGTTTCTTGCACATGGCCTCTGCCTTGCTGCAGAGGATGCTTCTGCTTGCTTCTCCCCCACCTTCTAAATGGAAAAAAGCTGTCTAAAAGGAGAAAAGCTGGTCTGAAGTTGCAGCAGGAGAGGTTTAGATTAGATTTTAGGAAGAATTACTTTACTGAAAGAATGGTCAGGCCCTGGAACAGGCTGCCCAGGGAGGTGGTTGAGTCACCATCCCTGGAGGTCTTTAAGAACCATGTAGATGTGGCACTTCAGGGCATGCTCTAGTGGATGAGATTTGTAGGGGGTTTTTGTGTGAATATGGTTGGACTTGGTGATCTCAGTGGTTCTTTCTAACCCTGACGATTCTGTGTGGATGTTGCCTTCTCCCCAGATTTCCAGAGCTCTTACTGAGGTGGGGAGCTCCCCAGAATGACACAGGAAATCTTTGTTTACTTTCATTCTGTTCTGTAACCATGCTCATTGTGGAATGCTTATTCTTTTGTCCTTATTGTGCAGTATTTGCAGAGGGAAGGCTTTTTGGTGCTGAGAAATCCCTTGCTAGGACTTGCCTTATCTAATCAGAGGGTGGAAGCTGACCCTCTGACCTGTGCCTCCAATCAGTACTGGCAAACACTGTTCAAGCTGGCACAGCAAGCTGCCAATGAAGAAGATAGTGAGGAAGATTTGTACTTTATGTATTTTACATCTATTATAGATGCATATACATAATTATGTGGTTATATATATATATGGAGTTATATGTGTGCATCAGTAGATATGTATACAGGGCAAATACATTTGCCAAAAGAAAAGCCTAGAGTCGTTGGATGATTATGGCGGCTTTGCTTTTCTCTGCTCTACATTTCTGGTATTATATGAACTGCTTAGTAGTATCTGTGTGTGCTCCTCAACCTACATGGCAAAATTAGATTAAACTGTGTGTCACAGACACCATACTGTTAAACAATAATGGTGATTCTCTTGCGGCACATACCTTTTCAGCAGAACAGATGCCCCAGCTGTTACCGGATTAAGAGTATCTGGGTTCTGCTCCCGGTTTCTCTCTGAAGATCAGATTGAGTATAACAGGGCATTCAGAGTGTGAGTGTGGTGGCACAAGGGTTTGCCTGCAGCAGGGTTGGACATCTTTTGTGGTTCCTCACACATCAAGATGAACTTCTTGTCACAGGAAGAGTGTAGGATAAATTGTGCATGCATAGCACTGAAAGGGGAGAAGTGGGGAATTTAAACTTCTTAGCTGCGTGTGACAGACCTAACCAGTGAACAGCTGGTGGCGAACTCTTTTAGCCTTAGGGGTGACAGCTTGTGTACTTGGGGGCGCAATAGGATTAGATAGCAATTTCCATTCATTTAAAAATAACTTTGCTCAGGAGGGTCAGGAAGCTGGAGGTGTGTGAACCTACAGCTCACTATTTGTTATTGTAAGTTTTATTGAACATTATGCTCTAATTAAAAAAAAAAAAAAAGCTTTTGGAATCAAATTTGACCTGAATATAACTCCTTTGGCTTCTGCGTTCTTACACCAGGGATTATTAATTTGGCCCTTTCTACTTTTATGTAATGAGCTCATTGCCACAGTATCTTATCCTTGTTACACAATCGCCCTTGTCTGGCTGTGTCCCTGGGGCATTCTCTCTATGTGTGTGTGTGTCTTTCTAGATCTAGGGTCTCACCTTGACTGTGTATTGAGTCCTACAGCCTCCCCCTGACTACAGGTACATGCTTGCCTAGGACTTCTGCTGACATAGTGTATGTGTGTGTATGTATGTGCATGTTCATTCCAAGTTCAAACACTATGTGCAGACAAGCATACACGTACGTGGGAGTCCAGGGGCTTTTTCGTTTCGTCTCCCTGCAGTGTTTGCTTTTGCAGGTAGTAGGGGAGAGAGGGAAGGTTACTATCAGAGATCTCATTTAAACAAAAAAGAGCATAGGAAAATACATTCTTTATTATTCTTCTGTAACAACAAGCCAGAAATATAATATACCTTTAAAAATTTTCTGTCTCATGCCAAAGAAACCTCCATTCAATCATTTTAGAAAATCTTGTTGCTCTCCCTCAAACAGTAATGAAAAGAAAAAGAAATTACAAGTGCCATCTGTTCTCTGCAAGAAATGTGCCTGCCTGTACCACAGGTGGATGTGTGTGGAAGAGGAGTGACGGGGAGCAGAAGAGGTGTTTCTGGTGGCCCTGCCAGCCCCTACTTTGCCCTGGCACGTGTTGGACTCGCCAGCCCCAGAAGACCATTTCCTGAGGGCAGGCGCCCGCATGTGGCCTTGGGTACACCTGCCTGCAGCAAAGGGTGCATCCTGGGGGATTCCCCCCATGCCTAGCCATGCCTGCAGGGAGAACAGGAGCCCCTGTGCCTCCCCCCCAAGAGGAACCCATTGCCTGGGTGCACAAGTAGCACTGGGTCTTGTTCTGTTTCCAGCATGCCGCAGGAGTGGACAGTGGACCGTGCAGCAGCTTAGTCACACTGGGGCAGCTGTTTTCCAGCTGTGCTAGGGCACGGCGTGGGAGCCTGTTTGCAGGCAGCGATATAAAGAGGGCATTTGCCAGAGAACCCTGTTACTCTGTGCTGCATGAAAGAGGACAGACAGGTCCTTGTCCTTCCAAGTACAGTATTTGCTTTCCAGTGGGACTCCCCAAAGCAGCCGGCCTTCTTGTGTCTCAGCAACTCTCTTTTCTCCCCTTCCCCGTCTTCTCCTTTCTTGGATGGGTTTCTAAACATAGCAGTCCCTTGTCTAGGGTTGAGATGAATCCAGACTTTCTGCCTTATAAATGAAAACAAAAAGGAAAGGATGGGCAAGGTCATCTTCAGCCCCACAACACAAGGTAGAGAAAACAACATTAGCAACAAAGAAAAATTGGTCAGGGCAGGAGGAGGTCACAGGGAAGGTGTAGGGAAAGGAGGATTCCTCTCTCCCCCACAAATCCCTGCATTGTCTCTTGCCTCCCTCCCATTCATTTTACCTCTAGTCTGTCCCCTTAAAAGCCATCTCTCTTACTCTCTTGCTCATTCACACACACATACACACACACACACATATATAGATCCCATTTGTTTTGTGCAATGTTTCACCATTATTTGATGCAAGTAAAATATAGATCTATAAATATACCGCTCTGACTCAAGTCCCATTTCAAGTATGATTGCGGAGTCCAGTATGGTAAAGGGAGAAGGTCCCCTGAGAGGGATGTTGGGGAGAGGTTTGGATCCAGCAGGCAGAGTCTAGTCCTGGCTTGCTGGGAATGTGGAGCAGCAGTAACACGCACATGGAGTCTGCAGTGCACCAGTTCTGCCCTTCAGTGGGCTATGGTTGCAGCAGATGGGATGGTTGGAGTGGCTATACAGTGCATGGCTGAACAGTCTTTCCTCCTCACATCTTGGCAGCCCCTCTCCTCCTCCTCTTCCCTACTAGCAGTGTGCTGGGAGTGTGGGTACAATGTGTGTGCACACTTGTGGGTGGACTGCTTCTCCTAGTCCTCCTTCTAGGGCAGCCTGGTCTTCTACTTCCTGAAGAACATCCTCCTCTGTCCCATGCATCCCCGTGACAAAGGAAAGTCATGCCAGAGCAGTCCAAAGCATCCTGTCTCTTTCCTCTGGTGGCCCTGGATAGGCCGGGGGGGGATTTTGCCACTCCATGCTGTGATTAAAGACTTGGCATCGTGTGCCCATGGGTTAGTACAACCACCTTTCTGAGACCAGAAGGGAGTGAGGAGCCAACATGCATCACTTCCACAGGGATCCAGCAGCAGCGAGCAGGAGGGCTGTGAGACTTCTTCTGAAGGCATCGGGATCCAGCTGGAGCAGGAGGAAGAGGTGATGTGCCCTGGCAGGGTCCACCTGCGGTGCGTGCTGGGCTCTCAACACAGGTTGCTAGTGAAACACCCTGCGAAGCTGGGCTGGGTGCCAGCTTGTTTCCTGATGGCAGGGATCACACCATCCACAGGCACTGCGGATGCACGACCTCCAGTGTCATCTTCCTCGCCCAGGAATACCCACTGTGACGGGTTAGAGCAGGTTACCATGGCAATGCGCGCTCTTCCCTGGAGACAGCATTTTATCCCACTTCCAGTGATACAAAATGAGTCCTTATGTTGAGTTCCTCTCTCTTTTTTCCCCCTCTCACTTTTCTTTCTTTTTTTTTTTTTTCCTGTCAGGTTGGAAAGAGCTAAGACTAATAGGAGGCACTGCAGTCTGAGGGCTTTAAAATCTATTTGGGAGAAGTCACCCTGCGTGACAGTAGCGGTGTGCACAAGTTGTGGGTGTGTGCACACTCATGTGCAGCTGTGGATTCCAGTGAACACAGCAGCAAGCTGTCCTGCCCACCATGCCAGACCCTTCCTGGGCTCTCCTACCTGTGCCACACTGTGGTCTAGGTTTCAGCCTTCACCTCAGGTCCCTCCAGAATTATGCCTCCTCTCTTCAGTCACCCCAGCTGCACAACCCTACTCCATATACCATGCTTGCCCCTTTGACTACCATGCCAGCTCGTGGGTTGTGTGTCTTCTTCCCTCGCCACCTTTCCCTAAGCTCACACTGCCCCTCAGCATGGCTTACGCTGCCGTGGCTGGTAAACCACCTCCTCCTCTAGTCTTTCCTGATGACCCACTTCTGCTCTGCCAATCAAACATTTCCAAATGGAGGCTTCGTACCCTTACGCTCTCCATTTATCACAGAAAACATAAAATAGAAAACAAGAGCACACCTAATTTTTTTTTTTCATGCTCTGTACTCATTTCCACAGACTCATGCTGTAACCTTAATAACTTTGCCTCTCCCCATCCTCCTCTGCCCATTTCCCCCGTCTCTGTGCTACGGCTGAGATGTTTTTGTTAGCTCCTTAGTGGCAGGGTGCATGTATTTTGTCTGAGCCAGAAGGTGCTATGCACTGCTGTGATGAGAGTAAAGGGAAGTGGGTGAATGTATTCATGGCTGGACACAGAGGGAAGATCAACCTGTGCGTGTGCCTGGATATGCAGGTGGGGTGCCTGGATGTCTGGAGTTAGAGATGACCCTGTGTGTGTCGGAATCGGATGAGTCAGTAGGGGTGTGTGTACAGGCAGACAGCTCTATCTGTGGACCTATAGGAATTATGTGTGTGTGTGTTTATGTCAGCTCACAGATTTTGACTTGGCCAGGAGCAAGGAGAGGGACACTGTGCTCCCTAGCAGCATATTAGAGTGATACAGGTATCTTTCCTCCTTTAAAACTAAGACGAGAAATTTCCCTCTGACTGTTGTCATTCGCTGGGGACATTCCCTCCCGTTTGGTGTGCTCTCAGCAGCACTGACTTGCAGGGTGGGCAGCACCTTACTGTCACATAACAGCAGCGACCCTAACGGTGAGGCATGGACACTTGTGGTGTTCTGCTCCTCACACAGGCTTTCACAGAGCTGCTCTCTATGTTTGCAGAGAGCTCTTGACAGGATAAAGGACGACTCAGGACTGAAGCTGAGAGGATGACACAGACTCCCAGTAGGTGCCAGCTGCCTCCACAGCAGGCATGTGAGGGAAGCTCTGTGCAAGGGCATGAGGCACGGCAAGCACTCAAGGTCTGACTCTACTTTATTTCTCTGGGAGGGCCCAGGGGTGAAAGGACACAAAATGGGCCTGGGGCAAGGAACAGAAGTTGAGCCAGGTGTCCTGACCCCCCCAGAAGCACTTTGCACTACTTGGGTAAGTGGAGCAATAGCACAGTCTGTCTATCTGTCTGTCTGCCTGGGAAGATGTATTTTGGAAGGACCCCATGCTTGACTGCTCTCAGGTACCTTTGTTCATTGCTGTCCCTTCCTTCCTAGAAGAGTTTCATGCCACAGAAGAGATTTGTTTTTGCTCTTCATGTTCACCTTCTGTGTCGCCCATGAGTGGCTGCCTCTTCTTCAGCTCCCGGTGGTACTTGGCCATGAGGGAGGCATAGATGCAACCATAAGCAGCTGCCACCACCATCATGATGCAAACAATGCCGCAAACCACCCCTGCGATGATCACAGTGCCAATAGCCCGGCGCACGCTCACAGGCCTATATCGCTGTTTCTGAGGGCATCCCACACTGGGCTCCACTTCTGTTTCTGGGCCCAATTTAGATTTGGAAGGAGTTGGGCTTCCTTTAGTGCAGGGTGGGCCGGTATTGTCCAGCACTGTAGAGCTGTTCTCATCATCCAGCTGGGAGCAGTAGTTAAACATCTCCATGGGCACCATGCGCATATCCTTCCCTTTCAGCTCCTTGGGCAGGGTACATGCCAGCTGGTCGATTTTGCCACCTGTCCCAATAGAGATAATAGGAGTGAACCACAGCTTCATCCCGATACAGTGACAGCAGAGCTAGATCCTCAGGTGGGATAAGTTCCTATGACTCTGTTCACACCTGGTAAGGATTTGCCCTACAGAAGTCAAGCATACCAGCATTATGGTTATCGAGTAGAGAACTGCTTTATTATAGCAATGGGGCTATCAAATCCAATCCCTTATGTGTGAATGCATTTCTGAGTAGAGAGAGTATTCAGAGAGCTTCTCCCATCCCCAAAAGGCAGCCGTGATCTAGTGCAGGATGTTTGTAGAGTTCAAGGGTGACACTGAAGTTAGGAGGTGCTGCAGACCCCCGTGTCCTGCCAGATCCACAGTGCCTGTCAAAGGTGGAGGGAGTATACCTCTATGCACTGGGCAGAAGGAGCACACATGATATCTTTCAAAATTATTGTTTTGCCTAACTTGGAGACATTTTGCATGCCTTAGTGCCTTCCACAGCTGAAACAGAGTCAACCATGGCAGCTGGCTGGGATGGTTCTGCCTAGGTTGGATTTGACAGTAGAGCTCGTTGTGCATATCTGCATAGACATCTTTCAGGCCAAGACATGAAAGCCTTCTGAAACCCTCTATTAAGCCAGCCTCATACTGTTCAGTAAGTTATGTAAGTGTCAGTAGAACCATTTTAGAAAAGGAGAAATTAAAGCAAAAACATAGGACCAGGCTGTATCTTCTCAAAATAACAACAGACACACAGTCCCATCTTCTAACAACTAATCCATCCCCCCTCTGTGAAAATAGTGACAGATGTTGAAACGAATGCTTGAGCGAGTTTGGGCTATTTCTTTGGAAGGGGAAAAAAAAGCAAAATTAAATCCACGTGCTTTCCCTCAGTTCTGTGATACGAGAGTCAAGAAAGAAAACAAACAAAATAAAGAAAAAAAAAAGAGGAAAGTGGTGCTTGTGTGCTTTTTTGATTCTGCTCACACAAATGCATATTTCAGACTGCAGTGTAGCCATAGGCATAGATAATCTCTTTGCAGCATGGCTGTGATCAGCAGGGATGTGACAGCTGACTGTTGCTATCCACATGATTTGAGACCCTTTCCTACTCGTTGGCTCCAGCCAGAAAAGGTCAGGCCTTCAATTGTCATTCCTGTAAAATGTGCCAGTTTTCTTTGAGTCCCAGCTCCTGAAAGCATGTCATCCCACTGACATTCATGCTAAGTCATACATACCTTGCCAGCCTTCCATATTTTGAGGAAAAGCTGGAAATACAAGCTTGTCAAAACTGCTTGTTTTGGAATGATGCAATCTGGTGTGGGACCTGACTTGTTAATTGGAGCTTTAGTTTGGGCTTGCTGATAGTACTTGCAGTATTTTCCTAAGTATCACTGTTTCATGTGATTCTTTTGTTGAAAACAAACCTGATGCTTTACAGCCAAATCTGGCTTTTCTTTCTCCTGGCTTAAGGAAGAGAATAGGACAGTTCTTTTCAACTATGAAAAGCACATCTTCTCTTCAGGGAGAAAGGGTGAGGCAAACTCATAATCCTAAAATTTTGATGTTGTTTGAGGAAAGTTCTTTCCTCTTGGGGAAAAAAAAGAAAGTGATCTTTAGAAACAAAACAAGGAAACAGGAGACCTAGGACTTCATAGGACTTCCCAGCTTAGCAGTGTTGCTATATGAAATTGTGGTGACACTAAACTGTCTTGGCATTGTAGCACGGTTCTCATGCTCTTTGGCTAAGGTCTGGTGTTTAGGTCAGCCCGACCTGCCAGATGTATCTGCCCATGTTTCTTCCCTGCCTGCCTTTTTCTGCTTCCCCGTGGAAAACCAGCGCTTCCATGCTTGGCTCCCGCTGCGCGAGCACCTACCTCTGTAGGAGAACCATTCCATCCAATGCTTGAAGTCTCGGAGGTTGCAGTCGCATTCCCAGGGGTTATCCCCAACTTGGAGTTGCTGCAGGCTGGTTAGTGGTTCGAAGGTCACCCTGTCCAGGCTCTGCAGGCGGTTGGACCTGAGAGAGAGGGAGCGGAGAGCGGGCAGGTCATCAAAGATGCCTGAGGGTATCTGGGCCAGGCCATTGATGGAGAGATCCAGCTGGCGCAGCAGGGCCGTGTGTTGTAGCAGGTCCTTGTCCAAGGCCCGGATGCTGTTGTTCCTCAGCTGGAGCTCAGTGAGGTTCCCCAGGTCGCTGAAGATGTTCTGAGGGAGTTGATCCAAGAAGTTGTTGGATAGATCCAGCCTCTGAAGGGCAGAGAGGTTGGAAAACACTGCTCCCGGCAAGATGCTGAGTTTGTTGTTGAGAAAGAGGAAGGTCCTGGTGTTTGTGGGGATGTCTGAGGGGATGGAAGAGAGGCCCAAGCCGCTACAGTCCACTTCCAGGTTGCCGCTGTTACACTTGCAGGAAGAAGGGCAAGCAAAGAAGGACTCGGCAGCACATAGCGACAGCCAACAGCCAAGCACTGGTAGGTGAAAAGCAGGGGAGAGAACACATGTATCAGAGCAGGGCTTTCCCATCCTCACCCATCACCACCTTGAAGACAACTACAATACGACCATCACAGCAGGACTCTTCGCTGCAATGCCCTGCAGTGTAATGAGCTTCCTCACAGCTACATCTCTTTACAGCTGGCCTGCAGGCTGGCACCAGGAGTTTTTGCTTAGTCTATTTTTTTATGAGCTAGCAAGTGCACATCCTTCCAGTTTCACAAGTAAGCAAGAACGGTGCATCCCAGATTTTGCTACCAGATACTGCAGCAATGGAACCTGTCAGATGAGAATGGAGGAGAGAGCGGTGGGAGATGTCACTTCTGATAAAGGACAGCTCTGTCTAAGCAGTCAGGATTGAGTGAGGAGGGACTGGTATATACTTATATGTATTTAAGAAGCTCTATTTTTTTTCAGAAATAGACAAGTTAATGAAAAGGTTTTAAGAAAAATTAAAATAAATAATAACCTACATCTCAGTTGTGCTCCTGCAGTTTGAAACCTAATCTTTTTGACAGATCAGACTCAGGCCTAAGTTAGCTTCTAAATCAGAGTATCATTTGGTTTACATATCCACAGTGTGTTGTGTGAGCCTTCTGATGAGACTTTTTTAGAAATTAAATTCCATTACAAAGGGATGACCAAGAAAGCTGTTAAAAATTAACAAGGAGGTCCTAAACCACTGGACACCTGGTACTTGTCATAGCTCTCCCAATGGTTTCTGAATCCCATAGCAATACTCCCACAAGTATCTCCCATCATGAAAGTTGCTCACATCAGTGAAGATGAGGAAAAAAATTGCAGGTTGGTAGTTAAATAAAAGGTTAGGAAAGGGTTAGGAAAACACACCCCCTTGCTCCTGCAGTGTCGCAAAGGTAAGGTCAGACAATCCACAAAACAGCATATTTTAGAGCTGTTGTGGATCACCATTTCAGACGTGGGCCCAGATCCTATGAGTGGCATCAGGGGCACTGGTTACCAATTCTCCCTGGAAGCCAATAGCTTTTAAAACTCACGGGAAATCAGGCTTTGTGCCTCCTGTCATTAGAGGAGTAGGAGTTATGTTTAAGCAGACGATGTAAAACATTTGCATCCTTCATCTTAATTCCTTTTGTGGAACTGAATTAGTTCCTTTAATGTGGGAAGCAAATTCAGCTCCCTCGCCTTTTTTTTTTTTTTAAGGTGACAAGTTTGAGCATTTAACTAAACGTGAAGCAGGTTTGTCTGTACGTCATGCCCTGTCCTCTCCATTTCTCACTTTTCTTCAGAGAGGGCAGTTTCTTGGGGTTGGTGGAGTCTTTTCAGGGGGGAATGGTAGCTAAAATGGATGCATTTGTTGTCTCGCCATTCTTTCCTAGATTGGAAACCAAATTCTTTTGTCCTGGTTTTTGCCAAAGAGCAAACAAGCAGGTGTTTTGTTTCTTAAGCCCAATGGAATGGTGAAAGGACCACTATAGGAGAAGGAGCCTGTGGGGACCCATGCTGCAGAGAAGCTGTGCCTGGAACAGCTCTGCAGTCAGTCATGCTCTTACCCTCTTCCCTTGTGCCACTCTTCCTAGAGTTTAGGCTGACCCATAGCCTGTGTTTTTTATGTTGACTTGGTTTCTGGCAGTGAAGCTGCCTTCATACTCAATCCGTCATCCTGCATAGGGCCTTTTTGTCTCCCCAGCAATCCTTGTGAGAATTGACAGATTTCTGGGGTGGTAGCCTAAGGACAACTACACATTTTGGATCCTAAGCTATATGACTTTATTACAGATGAAGGGGTAGGTGTTCAGAGAGAGTGTCTCAGCTCTTTTTTATTTCACCCAATCTTTCATAATTCCTTCAAGAATTTTTTCTGTCCTAAAGTTGAGATCTCAGGTGTACCTCAGCTGAGGCTGTGCCAACCTGTGTGTTCTTTTAACGATAATTATGGATCCTTAGGGTGAAATGCAAGAGAGATCTTTACCCTGAGCACCTCTGTCATGCAAAGGTTGGGTTTGACAGTAGAGATTGCCATGAAAGCAGATCATAGCCTGTGGACTGGCGCAGTGCAGACACTGGCTGGCTGGCTGATATTTAATTCCCTTCAGAATACATCGTGCTCTTGTTGTAGGGAGAGAATTAAAAGAATGGGAGCTGCAGGGGGAGGGGAAATCGCCATGAGGTACTCAAGTGACCCCATCTTTTCCTGGATGCTTAACAAAAGTACAGTGTTAATAATAGATTGACAGCTGTGATGATAACACTTTGCTGCTTTGTACACCGAGAAAGGCAAGAGCAGACTGTGTGTAATGCAATACAGGTGGCTTTCTGTTCAGGGCTTATCTCTCAAAAATACCTGCTGACCACTGGCCCCGACTGGGTGGCTGTGGGGTTCCACCAGTATGTATGCTGACAGTGGCTGGTAGGAACAAAGTCTCAGGCAGTTGGCTGTGGTTATGCTCAGGAACTGGATTTATGCCAAGTTTCTGCAGCCGTGTAGGATGTGCCAAAAATGTCTTTTTGTTACCCATATATTGCTTCATGCTTTTGGAAATATTTTACTAAAGTCATAGAGAGGAGAAGGTCTGATTTCATTCTCAGTCCCTGCAATAGATACATCCAGTAGGATGTGAGCTGAGACCAACAAATTCATCGCACTGGTTAGGTGCAGCTTTACGGGAAAGAGGGGCAGGGAAGCAATAGACAGAACTTGAAGCTGTCTTCCAGCCCTACAGAAAAATAAGTAGTATGTGTTTTTGTGTTAGGGGGAGATGAAGTTACTTTGTGAGGTGTTTGGTGACTCTAGTAGGTGGCAGAAAGCTGATCCAGGAATATCAGATTAAGTCAAGACTCAGTAGCATTTGTTATACATAATTTATATAGCAGTCTTGTCTGTGAGGATGGATTACAAAGATGCCTGTTTTCTGGAGAAGGAAATCATTGCCTCAGCTTCTTATAGTGGTACACCCAAATTTGATCAGGAGGGCAGGAACAAGGGAAACCACAGACCTGCTCAGTCGCCTGAGCTATGAAGTGATGGACATACTCCACATGCTCCCTTTCCTCTGCTGCAGTCCCCAGGTGCTTTTCTGAAGTGCAGGTACATTTCCTGATGTGGGGCTTCCACATCACCCTAGCAGCCTCTGCTCTGCACTCAGGGGTACTGTAGCAGATGCCCTAGTCCACCAGGAAGATGCACAGGCTGAACTTCCACAATTTAATTTAAAAGGTATCTTCTTCATTTATTCCTTGATTTTTCACTATATGTGGCAGCGCCCAGTAGGAGAATTCTGTATTTGCATCCTGCATGCCCTTCTAAAATCTGTCATGACTTCTTCTGCCATGGAGAGCTGGGAGCCTTGCTCAGGAGCCTACTTATAAACCCCCACCACAGAGAGGAGTCTGCAGGTTACAGGATGCTGATCTGAGAAGGTGGATCTTTGTGTGGTGGTATCTGTCTTGCTGTTTCTCACCTGCCAGGCCCACTGGAATTTAGAAGCAATCATCACTCACTGTCCCACTTTAAGCCCATCTTCAGCTTTAGAGTCTCACTCTCCCTCCCAGCTAGCCTGGCCTCTAAAGGAATCAGGAATTAGTTCAAACATCTCCATTCTTAGCTGTCCCTCTCCCCTATTCTTAACCCTGATGTGACCTATTTTCTTTCCACTCCCTTGACAAACAGGATCATCTTACTTAGTACCTGAGTAGGCATTACTTACGACAAGCCTCTTGCCACCTCATGAGGAACCTGCTCCTCCACCGGTGGCCAGCAGTTGTAGGCAGCATTGTTGTCTTCTCCAGCGTGTCTTCACATCCACCAGCCAGCCTGGCACTTGGCCCAAAAGGGAGGAGGAATGACCTTCTAGCCTGCCTGCCAGGTCCTGGAGGGGGAGAATAGAACAGAGTTGGTGGGATTCAGTTCCCTGGGCACAGGACATGGGGCTGGACTCAGTCTTGTCCTTTCCCCTTCCCAACTAGAGTTTTGCCTTTGAGGCATCAGTTCCATCTCGGAGGAGAGATGGAGGATGTTTCAGGAGGTGCAGCACGACAAAGTCACAACATTAATTCACTTTGAACATTGCAGTGCAGAAATAAGGCCCGATTCACCTAAGTGCTAAAGAGACAAGCCTGTGCTTGAATAGCCTGCTACAGTAGCCACATTAGCCTCACATTCAAGGTTAACCTGATGGATTGCTGAGGTGATCCTGCCAGGGCAGCAGACTCCAGCTCATTCCTTCTCGCCGCCACGCAGGCTAGTACCACCTGTGCATCCTCTCCCTGATGCACGGCTCAGCATCACCGGGGTCTGGGTACCAGCGGCTGCCAAGCCACTTCTCTCCCCCCACCCTCATAATCCCCACCAGCACTTCCTTTCTGTTTTAAGGTAAAATGGATGTGGTGGCTGGAGCAAGGGCTGAGCAAAGCACAGCTCCAGCTTGGGGATTTCACACTGCAGCAAATGCAGGAGCTGAAGAGCAAGCGAGCCTCGGAGGAGAAGGGAGGACCTGGGGCGGGGGAGACTGAGTAGGAGTGTTGGAAAGAGAGGAATTACATCTTAATTAGAAGAAGGAAAAAATGCTCAGTCTAATTAGAAACCCAAAGACCATAAACTCTCCCCTGACAATAAGTGACTGACAACAGGTTCCTTCTTCCCTCCCGCTTCCCTTTTGGATACAGGCAAGGAGGAAAAGGGGAAACACTATGGACCCTTCTGTCCCCCTGCTTGCTCTCTGATGTGCCACTCACAACCACAGCAGCAGTCAGATGGACACATTTCAACCAGGGGACAGAAATAAACCCTCCTCCATCCCCTCTGAGGGGCTCTGACAACATCCACAGCCGTTATTTTAGCTGGGCGCTGCACTCCCACCGGGACACTCTCCCCACACACGTGCCAGCTGCTTCCCCTCCCCCAGGCTCCCAGGACTGATTTATCTTATATGGGAATGTAAACCCCAAGGTAACATTTAAATTAGCATCTCTGTGAGAAAGGAGAGCAGGTTCAGTGCCTGGATGACCACATTTTTGCATGGCTATTTAGATCAGTTACTCAAATGCTAACACACCAAATAGATGAATACCACTCATGGCACCGAAACTGATGCAACCTTCACCCGCTGCAGCCCCCCACTCCCCAAACCGAGCTGGAGCCCTTGCCCTGCAGTCCCTGCTGAAGGAGAAGCTGCAACAAATAGCTGTCCCTGTTCAGTGCCTGCGCTCGCCCTGGCTGAGAAGGAGACTTTCAGCCTCCCCCATACCAATCTCTTCGTCCTAAATGCCGCCCCTGAAGTCTCCTGTCCCCAGATGTTGGTAGCGACAAGGAGGATGAAAAGCCGCAAACACTTACCTGGAGGGGCTCTGCCCGCAGCCACTTCCACCCGACTCCCCCGGCACTACCCAATTACAGCCTCTTCCTTCCCTCTCCCTCCTCGACTTTCACTCCCCGGCAGCAGGCTTTCCGTGTGCTCTATTTAACTCCCTACAGCACAGGAATAAACGGCAGACTTAAGCTGACAGCTACAGAGCCTTATCTGCCTGCTGGATACCGGGAGTCGATCAGCTCCAAATCCCATTGCCGAACGATCGCGTCCTTGCTCTCAGCATCAGGGGCTGCCTGCCATGCTCTGTCTTCCCCTCTTCCTCACCTTCACTCCATCTAACTTTGTCAGGGTTATAGATAGCTCTGTTCCTTGAGCTCTCTCTCGCCTTTTGGCTCTGTTTTGTAACACCCCATCTGTATCAGCTGGCTTGGCTCCAATCAGGGGGGCTAAGCTTAAAAAAAAAAAAAACAAAACCAAAAAACCCAACAACAAACAGCTTCTTTGGGTGCCTTGTGACACGGCTTCCCTCTACAGTCTCCCCTCAGCCCAGACTCCCGCTCAGGACATGGGCTGGTGTCCCCCACGTTCCTCTTGCTGCTCTCTGCAATTCAGCCACACCGTCCCCCGGTGACAACGCGGGGCTGGAGCAGAACCAGCAGACCCTGGCGTGAGGATGGTGACAGGGTCAGCATTTCTACCCCTAGCTCCTTCTGCTCTGGCAGGGCAACTCCAGCTCTTGCCCTGTTTTCTGGTACCTCCCAGGCTCCTCTTCCTCTCAGGCAGCTCCAAGGCTCAAGCACAGGGTGCAGGGTGGGAGGAGCAGCCATGTATAAATAAGCCCTTTCCCTATGTTTAGAATTTATTACAGTGCATGGTGATTAACACCTGTTCAGGCTTTAATGCTGTCTCCTGCACTGCAACGCTCCCAAAGATGGAGGCGCCTTGATAAGCCCAAGATTATTTTAGAAGCATGTCACATAAACACCGCACTTCCCACCCCATAGATAGCAGCCACCCTTTGTGCACTCATACACATGTTTCTAAAGCTTAAAAGCCTTCATCTACATGTGCAGATATTGTCACCAATCTAGCTCACAAATGTGTGCACAGACTTGGGCTTGCACATGTACTGGGGACTCTTCTCTGACCCGTATTTACCAACATCCATGTCTTGCACAGAGCTGCCGACTTCTCAAGCGTGACATGCTCAGGTGGCAGAGTAGTACATATGGAATAGGTAGAGGTTCCTGACTGCTCAAGTGCAAGGGCCAATGAGCTTCTACATTTGTACCTTGAAGTAGTACGTTTATGGGGAAATTTTAATTCCAAGGATCCAGTAAAACCCAGTTTCTCTGGTGCAGGTATTGCCCATAAGCACGTTAGACCCTTAGTGATAAATATATGGCAGCCAAGAGAGACCAAGGAGGCAGAGCCAATTTTTGCGAGTTTCTTTTCTAAAGGTTTTTCTCTGACTTGTCTTGAATTCTGACTTAATTAGTCAGTTTTACTGTAGCCCAAGAGATGCCTTCTGCTGTGTGGAGCACTAGGCCAGCTGTGCTCACTGCCAACTGGGCAGTGCTGGGAAACCCATTGTCCTGGGGCAATTAGCACCTGTCCACACCTCAAGGCTCACCCAGAACACCACTAAACCTGTCTGGCTGCTTTCAGCCTAACAGACATGGACTTTTCCAGCTACAAGGACTCTGACAGACCTAGGAGTGCCCACCATGTCCCCCCATCCCAAAAGGAGAGGCACCATGCCATCCCTTTTGAACTAGCATGGCATTGCCTGGGTTTGGGGACTTAAGGCTCATCAGCATTGCTGGAGCTCTGAGTGGTCTGAAGTCACCCAAGGGCTGCATAAACCCAGTGTTAGTCCTTCTTCCAAGCTTTTTAGATGGTTCCGTTTCCCTGGAGCAACATGTCAGCCAAATGCCCTGTGATCCATGGGACACAGTGTCCAGAGCTTTCTTCCACGTGCCTGGAGTTAAGGTCTTTTCCATTCTGGAGAAGTGAACGGGGTAGCCTGTGGGGCTGGCAATGTCCTTTTCTTCTTGTCATTTGATATAGGACAGTAAAAGACAACTTTTTTAGTTTCAGCTCAAAGCAACAGAATGAAATCATCCATTTCTGGCCCATGGGCTCCAGTGGCCAAAAATACACTGAGCTGAAGTGCCACTTGGACATTTGGCCTGCTGTCAGACTCTAGAGGACTCTCTAATGAGGATTCCCCTAATTAGCTTGAACAGGGAACTTTACTGCTGAAGGCAGGGGACAGGAGGGGGAGGGAAGCTGAGGAGACTGTGATGACTCTGGAGCACTTGCCAGGGCAAAGCTACAGCAGGCACTATCACTGTCTTCTGCTTCCCTTCTCTCTGCCCAGACACCAGTAACATTTGCAGTATCACCCTAAAGCCTTAGCTTTCTTAAGTCTGGTCCCAAGGAGCTCACTGTGAGGGTGGGGAGGGTTTCAGTTTACTGCATCCACATACTGTTTTAGTAACACTTCCCAGTTCTGTGACACCTTCTATCCAAAGCTTTCCATCTGCTCTATGGATGGCTCTTACTATGGTTGTAGGTGGTGGTGGTCTTATTTTGTATCTAATGACCCCCAGAAGTAAGGCTGAGGTCATAGCCAGTAGTGCTTCTGGTCTAGGTAGGTGGATAGAGCTATGCCATTTTCCAGATGGGGACACTGAGGCTAGAGAGACAGGTGACTGTGTCACTAGGATGAGTCGCAGTCAGAAGCAGAGCCCAACAACCTCTGCCTCTGATGATCTCTCCTAGTCCTTTGCACTAACCCTTCGATCACGGCTGAGGGATCAGACTCCGTTAACAGCCTGGCTTAGGAGCATCGGCAGGGCATGTGGGTGACCCATATTGCAAAAGGGTAGGTTACAGAGGCTGCAACAGATGCCAGCAATAAATGATCAGGAAGTACACGCAGATATTCATCCCTCCCCCACACTCTCCTTGGCGAGCGATGGCAAAGTCCCTTTCCCCTTTCCAAAGCTGAATTGCTTTAGCCTTTGTCAGAAGAGCGGTGGGGTGAGGGGGAGGGCATGGAGGACGCTTTAAGGAGATTACATTTTTATCCTCCCCTTTCCTGGCTGCTTTTAGGATTCCTGTTTTATTACCATCACCCCATAATGGAGGGGGACAATGGTATCCCAGCATCCAGTGCTTAAAGCATGTCTCTTCCTTCATCAGCCCTTGGAGGAAAGAGTCCGCACACAGAGCACAGGGAGAAATGTGTTCCCTGTGGTCTGATCACAGCAACTGGAATTTCATGAAGTAACCTGCATTATGATTATGGTTGGACTAGATGATCTTAAAGGTCTCTTCCAACCTAGACAATTCTATGATTCTGTGATGAGTCCTAGTGTGCAATCTTGTACCTCACAGTACCACACGTGGGTTTAGATGGCATGGAGATGATGCCCATTGTCGGTCCCCCAGACAGACGTAGGTCAGTCGTGCGAATAACTGACCCCAAGAGGTCACGTTATCTCAGTGGCAGCTCCTCATTTGTCATCTGTTTGGACTGCAAAAGCACCCAGAGGTGGTAGCCAAGCTCAGCAGCACTGTAGAAACATACAATCCATGTCACTGCCCCAGTGAACTTCAAAGTTAAATAGCTGGGGGCTTCATTTCCAGCACTTGCTGATTTATTAACACACGTGCTCAGGATTCATTAGTGTTGTGCTGTCACAAACAATAGACAGTACATTTTAAATTCACACTAGAAACCCAGCTGTGGAAGAAATGGTGCCATCTGACTTGCAGTGATCACTCACAGCTAAGCAAAACACCTCATACAGAAAGCTGTAAAGTAAGTAGAAAGCCTACAAAACCCACTCAATATTGTAAGGGACTCTGCCACCTTCCTGACTTGGTGTGAATTAAAACTTCACCCTATTTTCTTGGACGTGAAGAGGTCAAAAAGCTTCTGATCTTTGGAATGACAATGTGTCACCTCTGAAATGCAAATGTGGTTGGTGTTAAAAAATGTTTCATCCCCAAACCCCTCCAAAAAAGATCAATGTTATCCCCATTTTATGGAGAGGTAAACTGTGACAGAGGTAAAAACGGCTGCTGAGTTTGGCTGGCTGAACTTTCAGCTGCCTAGCTTCTGATACTTCATCATGAGAGCCCCCATCAGTTCCCCACTCAGGATTTTCAAAGCTGCCAAGTGCAGTGCATGCACTGGATCACTCGGGTTTGCAAATGCTCTCCTGTGTTGCAGAAATGATTTGTAGGGCTTATCAAAGTTACACAGGATAAAAGGGTTTTGGCTAGGTTTTCCCAAAGCTTCCTGACAGGCCTATGGCAAAATCAGGAGAGAAGCCAGTTTTCTTCTCATCTCATACCTTAACCAGGAAACACCATTTGCATCACAAGCTTCCCTGACCAATGCACAACGATGAGACTGGGAGATGTTGGAGGGGCTGGAAATACCCAGGGCATCAGGCCTCATGAAACCCTCTGAGAAAGCACAGAACAGACGAAGGGGAGCCAAGGCACATAGCACTGATAGGAAAGACTGAGATTGCTATGGAGAAGTGGAATTCCTTGGGAAGCTGTGGAAGCAGGTGGGGAGACTGGGATATCCAACACAAGAGCGACAGGAAAGTCCTAGCACAGCGAGAGTGCGGCATATGGAGGAGGCCCAGAGCAGCAGGAGGAGGAGATCTGAGGGGGCAGTTGACAGGAAGAAATCCAGCCATGTGTGTGCCAGCATCTTCTCTGAGTATTATTGAATGCAACAGACCACGTGCAAGTTTTCTCAGTGCAAAACGGAGGTATCTGAGAAGGGAAGAGGGTGAGGGAGTGGGAGAGGGGCTCAGAGGAGGGACAAGTGAGCTGGCTACCCAGTTTCCTCCTCTTTTCCTTGCTACAGAGTGATGTTTTTGTTCTTTTCACACTGTTGGCAAAAAAATGGTAACTGAGTGAGATGTGGAGGGGGTTTCTACATGAAGACTGAGATAACATTTTCTGATCCAGCTGGGAACAGTTGGCTGTGGGTGGTGGCTTGTCACCAGCCCTGCCAATTCTAATCCAGATCCCAGTTTTTCTTTCTCTCAGCTGTGAAGAGCCTTCTCTACAACTTTAATTTCCTGCAGGGGTTAATCCCATGGCCAGTAGTAGCTCAGACCCTTAATCCCTGCACTCAGCCCCTTGGCAGAAGGACTGCAGCCGCTCTGACCCAGCAGGTCTGAGGGAGGAACCCTTCTGCTCCCAGCTCCTCCTTTGCACCCCACCAGCATTCTCCAGCTCGCTGGCATTTAAAATGCTGCTCCCTGCTCCCTGCCAAGCCTACCCTGGAGGTGTGGAGGGGTGACACACCACAGGGAGAGGCTCCAGGCAGAGAAGGTGGCTTAGTGGAAGAACCCTGGTTTTGTGGTCCTCACACCACTCCCCACACCACACACAGGTATTTTCCACACTTCTTAGTTGGATGGTGCTCTGGATCCCGAAACAACGTCTTGTTTTTATTCAGGTGGCGTTCAGAAAGAGTTTATATATGGGCTCGCATTTGTGAAGGATCCTCTGAGGGCTCAGCAATTTTGAGATGATCCCATGCATCGCTACAGGCTTGGGCCTATGGCTGGAGAGCTGCCTGGCAGAAAAGGACCTGGGGGTTCTGGTTGACAAGCAGCTGAACATGAGCCAGCAGTGTGCCCAGGTGGCCAAGAAGGCCAATGGCATCCTGGCTTGTATGAGAAATAGTGTGACCAGCAGAAGTAGGGAGGTGATTGTCCCCCTGTACTNGGATATGGTGTAGGGGAGAACTTTGTAGAGTAAGGCAGATGGTTGGACTCAATGATCCCAAGGATCTCTTCCAACCTGAATGATTCTATGATTCTACCTTCTCTGAGTCTCTTATTAGGGGCAAAGTATGCAGCAGATCCATAACAGGGAAGCTGCCAGCCTGTCTGAGATAAGACATACATTTACATGCACAAAGTAATAGATGGAGGTGCATTTATTTAGCAACAAGACAGGAAAATACAAGGGTTTTTTACAAATATAAGCTCTCAGTTCACAGTTCTGACCCTGGAGTGCTAGGCCAGAGGTCTACTGAAAATTATGGCCAGACTGCCAAGTCAAGGGACTTCCAGATTGATACCAAGAAACCCCTGTTATATCTTATGGGGACCTAGGCACTTCAGCCGTAAGCCTTTCTCCTTGTGCTTCCTCATTCCTGGAATCAGGTGAGTTTCTGCAAGCCTGGGTGATCCTGTGCACACA
The DNA here is from genome assembly GCA_013400055.1 of Nycticryphes semicollaris. Lineage (NCBI taxonomy): Eukaryota > Metazoa > Chordata > Aves > Charadriiformes > Rostratulidae > Nycticryphes > Nycticryphes semicollaris. The sequence goes on from VXBJ01005700.1 coordinate 186,341, forward strand.
ACACCTGCTTGGTTGCCATCATTCATGTCTGCATGAGCTCAAGAACTGGCTTTGCCTTTTTTCATAGTGTGTATTCTGAAATACACTGTGACCCAAGCTCACTAGCCTTCCTATTGCTTGACACTGGTTACTTTTGCTTCTGATGGAGAAGTGCTGCCACCTAAGCTGCTGATTGACAGAGTCCCTCCTCTTCTTCCTCACCCACCACTTTGGCCGTTCTTCCCTGACGGCCAGCCTCTCAGAATCAGACCACCAGCTGCAAGGGTAGTGGCTCACAACTTCGGCAGTTGGAGCAAGAGCAGGGAGAGGAGGTAGAAAACATGATGGGACGAGGGAAGAACTTCACTACCATCTCACTTCACAAGCCTGTGCCCCAGGCATGTTCGCAGGGGCAGGAATCATCCATGCATGTGCAGCAGTGGGGTAGAACACAAGATGCCAGTAGTAAAAAACCTCTCTGCTCTTATCGTTAGATCAGTGACCCAGCACACACACGGCTCCTGGCAAACCTCCCAAGGAAAGGCTGACTCTCACTGTCCGCACACGATGCATTTAAACTGAACTCTGAAGGAGACCTTTTGCTGACTTCTTTTTCTGCCTTAGTGAGTTGTATAATTCTGTTTCACTTGGTTGCCACTGTGGCACAAGCTCAGCGGTGCTGCCTGTTTGAGACAACCTGGAGCTCTTCCTCCCCTTCCCCATTGCCTCCCATCACCTTCCCAGAGCATCCAAGAAGGGCATCCCTGCAGAGTCCACACAAACTGCATGGGGTCCAGGCTTCTGCCTGCAGCTTCAGCGGTGCCTGACGATCTCTGGGACACACTTTCACTCTTTACAAGCTGGGACCGTTGCCCATAGCTCAACAAGATGTGGTGACAGCTCTCGCAACCCAGGGCTCCAGCCAGGATCCTTGGATGCGTCTGAGATAGGACACATATCACAGACCCACGATGCAGAGCCTGCTGAGGCTGGGGAAGGTCTTCAAATTTGATGTGACTTTAGTTTTCTGGAGGGTTGGCAGCCACAGAAGATAAATGGGCATGGCAATATTCACATCCCATCAAAATCACTAAATGCAAATAGTGTGCAGGGCAGAGCTCACCTTCAGGTCCTCTGCCCCCACACAAGGCATCTTGCAGCAAAATCACAGCAGCAGCACACCCTGCTTTGAGAAGCACCAGCAGCAGAGAGCCTCACTAAGAGTGGAAGGAGAGCCCAAGTGATAAGCCAAGTTGCCTCTAGCAACTCCTCTCCAGACACAGGATGTGGTCCTACTTTTTATCCCTAGTGTGAGGGCATAGTCCGTGGGAAAGAAAGCTTCCCAGCCTCCTTGGAGTGAAGAGAAGCATGGTAGCAAGGCCTGTCTTCAAAGTAACAGCCTTTGCTTGCAGTCAGTCATGAAGTTCAGACTTGTATGGCCCTGCTGTAAATTTAGGTCTCAGTCTTTCCTGTGATGGATGTGAGGCATTGCAGCATATAAATAATGGAAAGTCACTTGTTTTCCCATTCATAAAGAAAGAATCAAGAAAGTGTAATTTTTAATTTTTTAAAAAAAAAAAATCATATGATAAAATATGCCATTTGCCTTGCAAAGCCAAGCACTTACATGTGAATTGATACCTGCACGATCTCCATTCAGCCATTTGCATGTATGCATTACAACACAGCCTTTGCTTACCCCAGCAAGTACTATTTCTTTTTTATACAGGACCCTGTCCTATCCTCAGGGCAAAGGACTCGTGATACTCAATCTACCAATGAGGATGTTGTAATAAATAAGGCTATTTTTATACGGTCAGCATTAAGTATTAAGCCCCAGTTTTGGCAGGTGGCCACAGCCTGTACATTCCTAATTTTGCGGGTGCCCAGCATGAGACCCTAGGGGCCATTTTGTAGAACTGCTGAGCACTCACAGCTGTTTCCCCAAATGCTGGCAGCTTAGCCAGCAAACCGGTTCGGTCTCGGGGTCTCAATGGCACCGAGAGCCAAGAGGCCCCAAGCTCTGGTCCTGCACCTGCTGCTCCTTCCCCGTATGGCTAAAGGAGAAGTCTCTTTTTGCTTCAAAACCAAGGGAAATAACCACTTTCTCCTGCCTCATCAGGAGCATAAATTCTCCATCATCGGGCTACGAGGCAACTGTAGCAGCGAACATCTTCAGAACACCACAAGACAATGAATAATGATGTATTGCCTGCAGGGCTTGGGTGGCAGGCAGTAAACAAATAAAACAGGCACAAGCTTTGCAGTACAAAAAAAAAAACCAACACAAAACAAATCAAAACATAACAGCCCCCTGCTTCATTCCCTGAGCACCGTGGAGCCGGCATCCTGAATGAGGCAGCTGATGAAAATACGGAGTGTGATCCCACCAGTCAGGACTGCAACCCGGTGCAGATGGCACGTTGCTCCAAATCCTGACATTTCCCAACTTTCAACTGCTTGTTTTGTGCAATGTGAATAAATCTGTATTTCACATAATCCCACCCCTCGCAGGTGAAGCAACTTTTCCTTCCACCTCTCCAGCATGGAATTGAACAGGTTTATAGAAAAAAAAAAGAAAAAAAGAGAGAAGAGAAGAGAAGAGAAGAGAAGAGAAGAGAAGAGAAGAGAAGAGAAGAGAAGAGAAGAGAAGAGAAGAGAAGAGAAGAGAAGAGAAAGAAAAGAAAAGAAAAGAAAAGAAAAGAAAAGAAAAGAAAAGAAAAGAAAAGAAAAGAAAAGAAAAAAGAAAAGAAAAAAAGAGAAGTAAAAATTCTTCTTGCTATTAGGATGCCCTCAGCCCCACAAAGCATTTTTGTCAGCCAGCATTTAGGTAAAGCCACAGCAGGAATAAGGTGTGTATTACAAGGTATTTCCATGCAGTAGGGACAGAAACAGCCCAGGACTCCAACTCCAGCTCCTTCCCACTGAGGACTGGAGTGCGTGTCATGGTGTAGCACTCTGGAGCATTACCCAGCTGGCAGGAGCATCCCAGTATGGTCATTTGAATGACAGCTTGAGCCACGCAGGGCTGGGACAGTTGTCAAGCAGTGTAAGCAGCTGCTTGTACCCAAACATGGCAAGTGAAGGAACCTGCTTGGTCTCTCTTTGAATCAGCAAGAGGCAAGCGCTGAAGAGTCACTGAAGAACTGCCCAGAAATACCCTCCCACAGGCTTGAGCCTGTCCCCACCCTCTTCTACCCTCTGCTGCTCCTCGGTTGCTCCTGTCCAGGTATCCTCATGGCCCTGTGCTGCTGCTGCTGGCCCTTCCGGCTGCACCAAGATACAGGTCTGCCTTCATCAGGCTTCCGTGGTGCCGAAAAGCCTAGAAAAGCCTTTCTGCACCAGGCTTAGAAAAGCCAGAGGAAGGGCAGGGAACTAGAGTAGCTCATGAGGATGTCTGAGCTGGGAGTGCACCTTGCTGGCATGTGGCGTTCGCTTTGCTGGAGGCAAGGGTAAAGCTATGATCTGGTATAAAAATCACACAAGAGGGCTTCCCCCCTCTCTCTTTGCAAACAGCCCCCTTGCTTAGGATTTTCCATAATTCCCCCAAGTGGGCAGGATACAGTAACAAGAGACGGCACTGATGTCTGACAGGGAGACAACTCCCGCAAGCCTTTCGCTCATGTGGAATAATTCCCTTGCAAATGTTGTTTGCCCACAGCAGTTAGAGGAAGATCCGCCCCCTCCCCCCCCCCAACAGACCCGAGCAACAAAGCCCGGAAGAAAAATCGTCTGCAATTCTGCAAAGGCACCCCCTCTTCCTCACTGCTAGAAATGTCCCCTGCTTTGTGACAAGTCCCTCTGTGCCCTTAAGGGTCCCCCTGTCTTTTAGGGGTTTACTTCTTTATACCCTACAATAGCAGCTGCTCCAATCCTTTCCCAAATGAGATCCGCCTTTCTCCCTCCATCCATGGGTTGCAGATCAGGTACCAGCAGCAGAGCAGTGCTGTACCCTGCTCACTGCCATTGGCATCAGGGATGCTCTGGACACGTCACATTCAGGCTACCTGACAGTCCACATGGCAGGCCTGGGGCCCAGCTCGGTCATGACCTGGTTGGAGCAATAGCTCCAAATATCCTCTGTTGCCAAACCCAGAGAACTCTGATTTTACACATCTCTTTTAATTAGCATGAGATGCAATGGCAGGAATAAACTGGGCAGGCAGTGAGAGGAGGGGGGCAGAATGCTCTGAGTGGGGATATATGTGTGCACGTGTCTGTGCATGTGTATATATGCACACGTGTATATATGCACACACACATACACACATGGTAACATTCACATATATACCCCTATCCATAGGCTCACATTACATCAGCTCATTCGGGACCTTATTCTCCCCTTTTCCTCCCAGGCAGGGCTGGAAAAGGCTGTGAAGTTTCTCTGTGCTGTGTTTCACCCACACCCTCAGGGCTGTGCCTTCCCCCAAAAGTTCAGAAATCACAGGCTCAGCCTGCAGGGATGCTGGAAGCAGCTTGGGACTTTTTTTGGCTTCACTTGTGATATGGCATCCTTTCCTTCATGTCCCGTGGTCAAGTCTGTGAGCTTTGTGAGTGAAATCAAACATGCACACACACACACACTTACAAATATACACACCCCTCACCCTAAAACCTGTTCATTGAATGCTGTACCTGTCCAGTTTTGGTCCCCACCTCTCTGTTTTCTACCGTTGCTACTAAAACAGCTGAGACCAAAATGATACCCAGCAAAGCCACCATGGGTCAGGTGGGTGGCAACTCACATGCTGGCCCCTTTTACAGCCCTGAGGAGGGAACAAAAGCCAGGGCTCTCCAGGAGCTGCCTGGTACCCAGTGACTACAGCCTCAAAGCTGCACCTAAGCTGCCCGTGCTGCAAGGAAAGACCGGTGCTGTTCAGAGCTGGGTGTACTTGCTCCCAGCTGCCGGCACTGAAACTGGACTGGGAACCAGTACCAGCAGCCTCTGCGGCAGGGTTGTTGTTCTGCTTTATGGGAAGATTGCTGCCTGTCAGCCTGGCACAACCAGGACTCCTGCACTGTGCCGTCTGGCAGACAGGGCTGTCCCCCCCACCACCACCACCACTCCCTCCCCGGGGAAGCCAGTTCCTAGGGGGCAGCCCCATTGATCTCACATAGCCAGGGAGTTGGGGGGGCGGGGGNGGGGGTGTGGGGGGGGGGGGGGGCGTGAAATACAAAAGAGAGACATCTTTACTTACCTCTCTTGGGCTGGGATGGACCTTCCTGTGAGAACGGCAGCTCTTCCAGCAAAACCGGTACAATCCCAAAGCAAATCCAGCAGAAAGTCCCTCCGTTGCCAGCTGGGCTCTCGGTGGACCCTAGTTGGCAGGAGCCCCTCCTAGCCAGCCGCTCGCCCCGCACAGAGGGTAGAGGAGCCTCACGGTGAGATAGCAGCGTGGGAAAGGGACTGTAATCCTCCGTAAATAATAAATAGGGGGAGAGGGAAAGAGAGAGAGAGAGGCGGGAGAGGGAGCGACTGCGAGCAGCGAAGTGACAGCTGGGGGTACATCTGCGATGGGCGCAGCACACGCACAGGAGAGCCAACAGACCGTGC